>AYEL01065332.1:0-44064 GCA_000484575.1 Olivierus martensii | reverse complement strand
TATATATATACTATATATATAAATTTCGAATGTAAATATAAAAAAAAAGAAAAAAAAAATTTCCCTCGGGTACCATTAAGTTTCCGAAAATAATTCGTTTTCAGAATTTTTCCATTTACGTTTCCGAGCAACACAAAACACTATATAAATTTCGAATATAAATATAAAAAAAAAGAAAAAAAAAATTTCCCTCGGGTACCATTATAAGTTTCCGAAAATAATTTCGTTTTCAGAATTTTTCCATTTACGTTTCTGAGCGACACAAAACACTTAATTCCCTAATTAGCTTCCTTATTATAATACGAACATCATCCGATACGTTTACTTACCAAAAAATAATGAATACCAAAAATTGAAAGAATAAATATACGGAGTGTATTGAAAAATTTTTACGAGATTGTTATTTTTAACATCATCATAAATTCCAAGAAAATTCCCAAGATAATACATTTAGTCGCCTTATAATAATGTTTTCGGTGCGAAAATTGCCGGTTATGAAAAAAATTAAAAATTTTGCAAACATTAATTTAGAAAATTAAAATTATAATTTAATTAATTTAATTTAATTACACTCGAATGAAATGTTTCTGGGAAACGATAATGAATGCACAGTTAACGTCGGAAAATTTATTTATATTTTTTTTTCGCGTATTTCTTTCGATAATGCGTAGGGAAAAAATTAAATTCTTTTTTTATTTTTTAATTAATTTCTACTGCAAACACGTAAGAGACGTGAACGGGGATGACATTTTCGTGACACGTTTCGTCATTTTAGCGAGAAAACACTTAATGGGACATTTCGATACTAATCAGTGTTTACGGATTCGTGATTATATTTAAATTTAACCAGAAACGTTTCCATCAAGTACACGAAATAATTTTTTGATGGCGGAAAATTATTAACAGAATTTTTACTTTTTTAAAATTGCTGATTAAATTAAAAATTATATTCCCATTTACGAAATGAAGTTTTAAAACTTCGTTAGAGGTAAGTGTAAGGAATTAAAAATTCTACTGCTGATCTCTCTATGTTTTAATAAGCTTATATGCATATTCGGATATAAAATTTCGAAAATTAAACATCTCTTCTTCAAACAGGAAATATTGAGGTTGAACAGTGACGTCAAAACGGCAATTTCCTGTCCAGAAAAATCTCTTCAGAGAATACATTGAGAAAATCTATCACGTGCCGCTTCCTATTAAAGAACGTCTACTGGTTCAACCTCATGGAAATGTCACCGAAGACGAACATGAGAATATTTTAACAGCCACAAACGAATTTGGTCGAAAATTGCGCTATTTTGAACGATCGATTTTCATAGAAAAAAGACGAACATGAGAATATTTTAACAGCCACAAACGAATTTGGTCGAAAATTGCGCTATTTCGAACGATCGATTTTCATAGAAAGTAAATATCGAAATTAGGAATTTGTGGTTTAAAATTGAATTTCCATAAACGGTTACATTAATGTAAAAGCTCTGCGAATATATATATATATATACATGTGTATAAAAAATAAGTACGTTAATAATCCTATCTGGTCTTTTGCCAAATTTTCCTATTCCTGGCACAAAAATCTCATATTATGTAGCGTGTTCCAAACTATTGCGTTGACTAATAAAAGTTTAATGGTACTTTTTGGTTATTTTCTTTTCCTTTTTTTTCGGTTCCCTTTTTAATATTCTATATTTGTGATGTAATAAATATATTAAAATAACCAAAGTAATATTTAAAGGCCGTCTAATAATTTCCACAGTCTAATCAGATTCTTCTGGATGAGTAGAATTTTCATTTATTACTCTAAAAAAATTCAGTTTCGCCATGCATATTTTTCATTTTTTTTTTGTAATAACGGGTAATTTAAGTTTGATTTGTTATATTTTTTTTTTTTTTTCTATTTTTTTGATAGTGTCAGTTGTTGCTGTCATATTTTTTTTTTTTTTTGAATTATTATCATATCCTCCGCTCGAGTGGTTTATGCCAGATAATTCTTCAAAATTTTGACGTGGAGAATGAAATATTGAACTTTACCGTGTCTTCCAAATCGGTAGGCATAGTAAATCTCGCCGACAGATGGCGGAATAAAAGTGTATAAAGGTTTAAAAAATAATTGAACTTTAATCGGTTAATTCGCGTCGTGGAAACATTTCTTTAAGAAATTTTATTGTGTACGAAGAATAGTTTCTAAAAGTTATGTTTTGGTTTTTCACGTTTGAGCCTTATAGTTGTTTAAGGGGAAAAACTTAAGACTCATTCTCTCGGTGCGTGATGGTTACTATAGAAACTCGCAATCGTGGAGAAAGTAGATAGACTGCGCATGCCTAGCTTTACCCACCTTGTGTACCTGATCGTGTTGAGTCGATTCGGTGATAGTGTCGAACCTACTGCACCTTGACGTAGTTAGGCCTAGCAGTGTGGTGTCTTCTCAGGTAAGTAGTAACGAAAGATAAGTTTTATTTTACATTATTTTATTGCGATGATCTAGCGCTTTTAAATTAATAAGTAACCGAGTATTTATATATATTAAATGAGTGTTTAAAAATAATAATAATAATAATATAGTACTAAACAGAAATTATTAAAATATCACAGAAAGCGGCATGTGTGACTAACCTGTTAATATTTATCGATTTTATTTCTGACATTTAAAGGAATGACTATTAATATGAACTTATGGATAGATTTACACGTATAAATTACTAGCAACAGGTTTTAATCAATTTTTTGAAGTGTGTTTATGTTATCTTTTATGGCATACTTATTAACGCCAATTTTTTTCTTTCATTCATTTAAGTATATGCATCATTTATGTGCGTATACTTAAAGAAACAGTGGATGAAACAGAATGTTGCTGCTGATAATGATCAACATTTATGTAGAAAAATTTTCAATATTTGTTTACATTTATTTATATATATATAAAAAAAATGTTTTCTCATGTACAGAATTTATTAAAAAGATAAATCAGTTTTTCCGGATTATTTTCGCATATGAAATTAGTTTATATTTAAGTTATTATTATGGAATGCTTATTAAAATCAATTTTTTCCTTTATCATTAATCTAAAAAAATTTCGATATTTGTTTATATTTATTACATATCAAAATTTTTGAGAAAATACTTTTTTTAAAAGTATATGCACGAAAATTTATTAAAAAAGTAAAAATTTAGTTTTTGCCGAGTTACTTTCATGTATGAAATCAACTTATATTATTTTTTATGCTTATTAACATTAATATTTTCCTTCATCTTTATGTATTGTTCATCTAGAAAAATTTTCAATACTTTTGTATACATTTATTGTATACCAAAATTCATGAGAAAAAAAAAATGCGCTCGCATATAAGACGTAAGTATACAAATTACAAAAATTATGAGAAAATATAATAAATCAGTTTTTTTGCGGATAATTTTCATGTATGAAATATAAATTTATGATTTACTGTATCGTATTCGGAAAATGATGTCTTTCTATATACTGTACTTAGAATGAAAGCTGTTTGAGATTAAGAAAATGCATTTCAATCAATATTTACATGAAAATTAAGAATGATATTTAAGGAAATGTTACTTATCTCTCACTTGAATACAAAAATTTGATTATTTTTTCCATGTTTAATTTTTTTCATTAAACATTAAATAATAAAAAAATTACTTAAAATTTTACTCGAGAGAAAAATCGTCTCCTATTCTTTTACTTCCTATTTCTAATTTTATTTTATTTAAGAATTTAAAAAGTTCATTATTATTATTATTTTTCTTTTAAATTATTAAAAATCTATGATAAATATCGTAACAATTTGCTATTATTGCGAAATTTATATATAATGCGCTTTAAAGTACATTTTAAAAATTCCTTAAATTTAGAAAAAAAAAAAAATTTTTTTTTTATATAGCCTTATATTTTAATTTAACATCGAAATAAATATTTTAAAAAGTTAATTAAAAAATTAATATTTAAAAACGAAATGCTATCATTAAGATTTTAATTGGATTTAACAAATAACAATAATTACCATCTTTTAATTAAAGCATTTAATTTTTCAAGAATTAGAGTTAAAAAATTAAAAATAAATTAATTTAAAAGCGCTAAAATTTTGCTTATATAAATAAGTGAGTTAACGAACTTGGTAATTAAAACAGCATATTTTATATCTAAAGAATTTTTGGTAATCCTGCAGTTTAAGGTTTTACTTATCTGAGCTATGTAGTGTTGCCGGATTTCCTGTTTTAGAATTAAAATATAGGAAATTATTATTTAAAATAATCAGATCATTTTATAAACAATATATTTAATTTTTCATTTTATAAAAAAATATCAGATATTTTTTACTTTATCAAATGGTTTATAAAATTTGTTTATTTGAAATAAAAATTACCTACGTTTTAATCTAAAACAGAAAATCCGGCAACGCTGCATAAGTTAGGTAAATAAATATCGGTACCCTAAAGTGCAGTATTACCAATTTTTTTTTATTATAAATTATGTTTTTGATTAAAATAAATATAACGATCGAAGATTAGCAACGTAAAAATTTAAATATTTTTGAAAAATATATTTGACATTTGAAAACAGGCGTGTTCTTCAAAAAGTTGTCTTGTTCGTTATTAATTAATGGCTACAACTCGATTTTTTAAAAAAAATGAGAATTCCAGACAAAAGTTTAAAGTTTAAGAAAAATATTTGAGTAACATTTATGAATTATATCGTTTTAAAACAAAGTTATAACATCTTTTTTTTGTTTTATACGAAAAAATACCGTTTTAGATGATAAAAAAAAATTTAATATGTTATTTATTGAATGCTAAATCATCAAAGAGTTATACTTTATGATTCTGATATTAAAATAGTTGAAAAGTAATATATCTCCGTTTATAAATTTGTGTTATATTCTCTTCTCAGTAAAATATAAGAATATTGGATTCTATAACATCATCACGCAATAAATCTCAACTTTCCTATTTATCATACAGCTATTGTATAAAATGTATTATTTTAGTTATATATATATATTGAACTATGATGAAATCTATCCCATAGATTCACGATAAATAGAAATAGTTACTAATTTTATGCTGTTAATATCGGTATAGAATTTTGTAGGTTGTTAAAATTTTAATAACGCAAAAAGGAAAAAGTTATTATTTTTTTAAATTTATTAATTCGTACTTCAATTAATTTTATTTCATCATTGCTATAACGTTTCCGTATGCGACGAATTGCTATAATAAATATTTTATTAGACGTGTTATTAGCGATACGGATAATTATTTTTTTATTTTGCAATTAATATGTTTGCTAGTACTTTCGATCCACTAATCTAGATTTGATAATTCTGCAGTTTAGGGCTCTGACATTTACGTACTTACCTGAGCAGTAGGCAGTAATCAACGATCGTTTGCAGTACTTTACGAATTTGTGCAGTGTTGCCTGATTTTCTGTTTTATAAATTAAAATATAGGAAATTTTTATTTAGTTTTTTCTCAAGGTGGTACGAGGGAGCATTAACCTTTTCTACAATCGGTTGAATTGTAATAGGACTTTTATGGGTTTTCAAATACGCAAAGAGTCGGGGGCACGTAGGCGCCCTTATCACATGATATCTCCAAATATCATATATTTAATTTTTCATTTTATATATTATAATATTAGATATATTAAAAAATATATATTTTTAATAATAAACTTTATCAAATGGTTTATAAAATGATTATTTTAAATAAAAATTCTCTCCCATTTTAAGTTAAAAACCATCGATGGTTAAAACAGAAAATCCGGCAACGCTGCACAAGTTTGTTCAGGTAAGTAAATGTCAAGGCCCTAAACTGCAGGATTACCCTAGATTTTTTTATTATGCTAGAGAAATAAAATCTTAGGCCTACTCGGGCTTTCGACTTTTCGGAAAACGAAATGTATTTTTCATGTCGATTCGTAATATATCGCTTTTGAACTTCTGGAAAATGAAAGTTTTCAAAAGTCGAAAGCGCTAGTATTTGTATTGTAAGTATTTTTTTGTCTTAGAAAATTTAAATTGAATTTTAGATCAGTTTTCAATAATAAATTATTTAATTCTTATTTTTTAACATCAATTACGATTATAATTCTAACTTATTTTAATTCGTACGCTTTAAAGTAAGCTATAAACTTTCAGTTTTGTTAATTTATTTATGCAAAATTCAATTATATTGTATATAAAAAGTATTCCTTATGTTTTCAATCTATAAAAAACAATTTATATGAGAAATAATATTGTATTTATTATATATAATTTTTAAAAATGAATAAATGCAGAGATAGTAATTTTAGGCTATATTAAATTTCATTCACGTAATTATTGATTAATTAAATTTATGATCGAGTTTAAATAATTATATTTTAATTTTCAGTTAGAGTAATGAATATTGATATATAGGAAAAAATCTAGATATAAATAACTATCCGAACATTATCTAAGAAAATCTGCATTACTCAAAAGTGAGTGGACATAAATAGCAAATATATTTTGAAAAATTCACATATATGACCACAGAAACGACGCATTATTGCAGAAAAGCTACTTATTAAAAGCACTTTAAAGTTTGATAAGTCCTCCTCGACAGTTCCACATGAATACTGCGTATATTATACAAAACAAAATGTTCCAAATTTCAAATATGGCTGAATTCTGATATACATTCAAACATGAATGCAGTGGCAGCTGCTGCTTATGAATCTCCCATAAACCCTGTTGCATCTAAGATATTGAAGGCCTTTCAAAATCTTTCAATAGCCTTTTTTCTTATTAAATTTTATGCCACTTTCCATCAACAATTCTGAATGACAGTTCCAGTTAGACAGATTACAACAGAAGAGAAAATATATATTAAGAAATTAAAGTTTCTAAATTAATGTCACACATTATATTATAGCACAAAAATATATTCGACATTAAAATATAGTACAGTAGTACAGTATAAAATAAATAGATTAATACCGAAATATATAATATTTACTGCTAATAAAACAAGCTAATTTCGAAATATTTTAGCTACTTCAATTCATAGTATATTCATATGGATAACCTTGACATAGAATTAAATTACCAAAGGAAACGAGAATTTTTATGTTCTGTTTTAACTATCCATTTAGTTTCACGTGGATAAAACTTTATAAAAAAAACTGTATGCCAAAGAGTGAAACGTATCTGATGTAAAATATTAAAGATATCGTGTATATCCATATTCACGAAAGTATAAAAATTGCAACAGCAAATTAATATATAATGATTATTATTAAACCACATTTTTATTTTTTATTAAATGGATTCGATTATTATAAAAATGTTTTGAAAATTACGATATTTTTGATGTGTTTTGATATATTTACAAATAAATAATCAGAAATATTCTTTTTGCACATTTCTTCTTATTTGTTAGCATGTTAGACATATGACTTCGAGTATGCTAATTCATTAGTCATATTTAATTAATTAAAAAAAATGTGAATGTTGAACGTGTGAATTAAAATTTTTATTGATTTATAAATAAGGTGACATTTTTGACATAATCTATACTGTACAACTGCATGTACGGTAATCCTGCAGTTTAGGTCCCTGACATTTACTTACCTGAGCAATATCCTATCTTGTATCGAACTTGTACAGAGTTGTCGGATTTTCTGTTTTAAAATTAAAATATATATACATTTTTATACATTCATAATGTAAGGCAAGATGTAAAGGACCTAAACTACAGGAATATCTGCAGTTTAGGGCCTTACAATTACTTACCTGAGTAGTTGGTAGTAGTTTACAAACTTGTGCAGCGTTGCCGGATATTCAGATTTAGAATAAATTTATGGAATTTTTATTTAAAATAATCAAATCGGTTGTTTTGTTGAGTATTTAATATAGAACTGCAATCTAGTGCTATTTATTCTGAGTTATTGTTTAATATGTAAATTAACACGGAAAAAATTAATGAATATTAACATTTTTTTATGCATTTAAATGTCAATAACTGAAACCTCATTATACATCATGTTTGTTAGAACTGTATTTGATTGTGTGATATTATTTAATATTTTGTCAATACAGATATCTTGCTTAATATATTTTTGCTATAATATATAATCAATTTTATTACTCATCTCTACTATAATGTATTTGAAATGACTGGTGCTGTATAGTGATTTTGTTTTTATATTTTATTGTAATGAACATTTTATTTTTTAAGATATGAAACAAAACATGAATAGTTACCCAGAGATCACACACCTGCACCAATTGTGCCAAATTGAAAATGCTGCTAAAAATTGCTACAAATGCATCATTTTTCCCATTTTTTGCACCAAATTCATGATCTGCTGACCACCTAATAAAAGCAATCGCGAAAAGTTTAAACATGTTGTGATCATAATAGAAAGTAATCACATATGCTATTTCGGAGCATTGTAGATCACCATTGCTGCCGTGGTCTGATTATTGATCTACGACGTCAAATCAATCAGAGCACATTTTGATGCACATAATTTAAGTTTGCCTCATTACTTTTTTCATTTTCATCAATTAAATATAAATATTGATATCCAAAACCTTTCATGAATTCATTAACATTAACTGCTAAATATTTTAAAAAACCCTTTTGGATTTTAAAAAATAAATATAAGAACCCCTATTGATTCATTCATGTTCGAGGAAAGTTACTTCAGATTGTGTTTTGTTCTGATGCTGCTTCAAAGCTTGTTTAAATATATGAATTATTTGCTTCAAGATGTTTCTTCAAATTGACAAAAGTAAGTTCTCTTTTTAGTATATATATTTTAATGTTTTGTATTAATTATATTAAATTTTGAAAACTTTTTGCTTTGAAAGAATATAGCTTAAGGTAAGAGAGGTCATCGTATTAAGTAATTGTTTCTCATGATCACTTTTAAATGAACAAAATATCATTCAACAGAGCTTGAAGAAATATTAGATATGTGCCTTTCGTAATCCTGTCTGATTCTGAATTTTTGAGAAAATCAAGGTTTAAACACTAGATTATTACTGCGTCATGTCCGATATGGAGGCTTGACAGCAAAATAGTGAAGGAAATGGTCTGAACATTGAAGATTTCAATTCCAAATTGCCCCATTTTTTTTAATTTCTGCATTGATTCCATAGTTTTATATTTGTTTTTTTAAATTGATTTTTTTAAAAAAGTTGATTATATATAACAAGGTCAGAAAACAACTATATGATTATTATTTTAAGTGTACTAACTATTTTTTCTTATTATATACACCTAATTCTGTTTTTACACGATAGATACGTTCCCGAAGAATACATGTAAAAACAATTCGTGTAAAAAAATATATTGCATCTATAGAAAAATAGAAGATTGGTTCCAGTCCTAAGAAATCAGCAAAAATAATACAATAAACCATGAGTTTTTGTATTAAATGTTAGGATTTTAAACATTTTATTTCATAATGATTGCACATGTATCATACAAAGTAAATTATCATTTGAAAAGGAAAAAAAGACATGTCACTAATTCATGAACACAAAAATTAGGCAAAATAATATGAGTTACACATAAAAAGATTTTATTCGTTGTCAGTTTCTGACAATGACGCTATCACATCACGTGATAAGCCAAGATGGCTATTGTTGAAAGTAAACGACATCGTTAGTCTGATAATTCAAAATAATTTTAGATGGTGGATTTTCCGAGATATATGGTTTGTTACTAAAGGTGAGATTGCTATATTTATTATAAATATCCTTTCGAATAAACACTGAAAAATGAAAATGTACAATTCATTAATAAAGGTTTACTTCAAAAATAACCGTATATCTTGGAAAATGCACAGTTCCTCTGACAAATTAATTCCTTGTCTCCAATGTCACAGTTATAAAAATAAAATTAAAGCAAAATTTTCTTCTTAGAATTTGGGTCAATTGTGTTAAATCAAAATAAATCATGTAAAAATAGAATTAGAATTTTTTTCTAATTCATGTTAAATCAAAATCGTGTAAAAACAGAATTGGGTGTAATTTATTATTTTAGTGTATTTTTTTGGCGATATTATGCATACAGAGAATTCTTTTAATGCATTTTTAACTTTCAAATAAGCAAAATAATAGAAATTATGTCTATTTTATATAGATTAAGATGAGGGTTATTGAGTTTACATGTGTTTTGATATATTTATTATTGATTTTAGATTTGCACTATTCAACACATAATTCAATATTTTAATTCTCTTTCTTCCTGTAATCAAAACTATCGCTATTATATCCTGTAATAATTTATCATTCTAATCAGTTATATGATGAATTTACGTACATTTTCTATACTAATTATTATTTTTTCTATGCATTTTCTCATTTCTTCAATTTTGTCATCACCTTCATTTAATATGATATTTATCGAGTTATTCCCACTTAAATTTTTAAGTACAAGCAATAACAACTGTATTGACATCACCATTTTATTTTCATGACAGCATTTCATAATTGGATTACTTAATTTGAATCACTGGTAACCATGCTAGTAACTGACCAGACCGACTATGCTGGTAACAAAATTGATTGTCATGAAATAAAGAAATACACCCACCCATATATAATTGCCTTTTGCTTTCTGATGGCATGTATACATGTCATTGGCATTGAATGAAGAAAGTTAAAAATATTAATTCCTGATTTTATTAATCCAGCTTTTGCAATTTGATTTTTTTTTGTATTTATTACATGAAAGAACCCCCTATTGATGGTGGTTTCTAAATTTTTCAATTACTAAAATATTTTTGTAAATTACATATTTTTCGCATGTTTTCAAAATTCGATTTTAAATGAACTGCTCAGTAGAATTTAAATTTTTATCCTGTAATGATGATTTTGCAGTCTAATATATTATACCTATTACAGTTTAGGGATGATATAAATTAAATTTCTTAAATTTTAAGAAAAGTTAAATTTTTCATATGATTACCTCTACAATTCTTAAAACTGAAAAAATATTGTAGATAATACAAAAATATTGATTAAATCTGTTTAAAAAAATCTATTATAATCATTCATTTTTTTGTTTCATTTTCACCAATATTTGAAAGAAAAATGCGAAAATCAAAACATAAACAATCTTTTGGGATTGAAATGGGTGTGGCACTTTCATTGTTTTATGATTGTCATTAGCTTCCTGGGAAATTTCAAGCATATGATTTTGGGTGTTACAACAAACCAAATGTAGTCCAGTTAGAGCAAAGTAAAGCATCCTATTTAAGTAGCTTTTGAGATCATTTTCATAATTATTTGATTTTTCCAATATAACTTCAAAAATTTATAAAAATGACCAAAAAATTGTATAAGTGAAATAAGAACAAGATAATAAATATAAATTATTAATAAAATGACAGTATTTTATAGAATTTATTTAATTTTTTTATATTATTTTCTGACAACTTCAATCAACAAAAATTATGTAATTTTTGGGTTTTCATAAATAATTTTGAAAATATGATCCAAATTTGTTTGTTGAGGGCTTATTTTATTTGCAGGACATATCACTATCTAAAAATATCAATTATTTCATTGGATGGTAATATTTCATATAAAAAAACATGTATTCTTTGATTCTTATATATGGGATGAAACGTTATGGGGGAAAAAAATAAAATTACTAAAAAATGCTTATAGTATGAGTGAGAGCAAAAATTCAATAAACCTTGAAAATTTAAAAAGATTTTAATGAAAATTAAGCACACTCAAAATTTAAATTTTTTGACTATTAAACTTAATTTTTATTAATTGTCAGTCAGATGCCACTGGCGGAAATTGACTGTGATGGACTTCAAAGGATTTTGATCTAGCAATATACAAAACTACAGTGGAAAATGATTAACACGAAATGATTGGGACCTGAAAATTTGTGTTTTTTAACTGATGTTTCGTATTAGGAGAAGAAAAAATTGAGAACATTTCTTAAAGTTTATTCCATTAGAATATAATGATATTCTATGTAAAAAATAGATATTTTAAAATTTTCTTTTAAAATGAATAAATAAATAAAATATATACACACATATATAAACATATTTAAAATTCATTTTAATTATTGTTTATTTTTCAAACTTTACATTAGGCTTGTTGGTCAGTAGACAAACAGTTGCTTTTCCATACATTTCTCTTCCAAAACTATATTGATTTAAAAATAAATTTGGTTAAATTTTATAATTTATCTATCTATACTATTTATTTTATTTATACAGTGATGCCTCCCAATTCATCACTAATCCGTCGCCGAAGTAATGTTGAATTGAGAAACTGTCGAATTGCGGGACAGCATTTCCCATATAAGACTATGGAAAATAGATTAATTCGTTATCGGTCCCCATTCCATTACCCTAACAGATGAGGTGAGAGAGATACACTATATTATTTACTTTATTATATGTGTTTTATTATTGTATAACACTAAATTACAAAATACACTATTTTATACACAACACACAATTTATTAGCTCTTGGATGTTACAAAATACATTATTTTATACACAACACACAATTTATTAGCTCTTGGATGTTGGAATGAAGTCTTCCAGCAGACACCCTAGCACCCATAATCTTCTGTCTCTGTTGCAAAACGTTGACGCAGTTGTCCTAGGAACATCATACTTGAATTACATTTTAATTGTTCTACCTTTCTGCACTTTATCTACATTTTTTTTCTTCGTCTCTTTGCTCAATTGAGTGTTCTTCTTTCTGGAATTATTCCTCTGGTCAGTTCTCTATGAACCCATCTTTACATTTCACTCAAAAAATAACAACTGCACTTTATCTACAATTTTTTTCTTCGTCTCTTTGCTCAAACGAGTGTTCTTCATTTCAGAATTATTCCTCTGACAGTTCTCTTTGAACCCATCCTTACATTTCACTCAAAAAAATAATTATTATTACAAACTTTTTACTTTCTGAAAAATGTAGAATTGAAAATTAACACATAAAAGTTTTTTACTTTCTGAAAGATGTAGAATTGAAAATTAACAGAAACAGCTCACTCAAAAAAATAATAATAATTACAAATTTTTTATTTTCTGTAAAATGTAGAATTGAAAATTAACACAAACAACAGGTTTTACTTTCTGAAAAATGTAGAATTGAAAATTAACACATACAACACGGGCAAGATTCCATGGTATCCCAAAAAGAACTGACAAATAGCAAATGACATAACACAATTCCATGCATGCGCATGTAAAAAGAACTGACAAATAGCAAATGACATCACACAATTCCATGCATGCACATGCGCAAACCCGTGAAACTCAAATGTCGAATTGCGGGACGTCGAATTGCGAGGCACCACTGTATTATCTTTCCATTAGGCTAATATACATACAGTCAAACCTCTTTAAGCCGCCCCTCTATAAACCGCCACCCTCGTTATTTGCCTGATGAAACCCAATAACAAATCTCCTTCTATATGTTAAAACATGAAATTCCCTCAATAAACCGCCACCTCACTAATCGTCAACCGCCACTCATTTCTGGAGGCAAAACCATTTCATTAGTCTAATCGCCAACCGCCACTCATTTCTGGAGGCAAAACCATTTCATTAGTAGACAAATCAGTTGTTTAAACCGCCAAAACAATCGAATGGCAAGGTCAACCAACACAAATAGAAACACTAGAGAAGATGGCAATTAAGTAATTTATCTGTTAACTTTTATTAGACTATAATCTCGCACCTGTGACTATACACATCCCTGTTTTCAAAATGAGCTATTCCAAAACTTTAAAATAATTTTTACAAAAGAACCAAGGAGAAGACTGGAGAGCCATAACCTCGACTTTGCAGAAGAAGAAGCAATTTAAACCGAGGAGAAGACTGGAGAGCCATAACCTCGACTTTGCGGAAGAAGAAGAGTTTCAAAATGAGCTATTCCAAAACTTTAAACGGATTTTTACAAAATACCTGTTTAAAATAGGAGAAGACTGGAGAGCCATAACCTCGACTTTGCGGAAGAAGAACAGCTTAAACCGTTTTTATATAAATCAACTGTTGTGAGTATCGTATGTTTCTTACTCGGAAAAATGTCAAAAACGACATTAGATGTTCACGAACATATAAAAATAAAAATCCTTCTGCTACTCAGCAATTTATTTCTGATCAATCTTTAATTAAATGAAACAATGCACTCTAGTCTATACATGTTTTCTCACATGTTACCATTAACCCTCCATAATAATCTATACATGTTTTCTCACATGTTACCATTAACCCTCCATAAACCGCCACCCTCCTTTACACACCTTTAATTAAATGAAACAATGTCATTTAGTCTATACATGTTTTCTTCCATAAACCCTCCATAAACTGCCACCCTCCTTTACCGCCAGAGAAGACATTCGAACCGATGATGGCGGCTTAAAGAGGTTTGACTGTATATTCTTACTCATCAGGTAGATGCAGTCAATTTAATCCTGAAATTTTGTAAGAGACTGATGTGAATGGGGACATTATCAGTACATGGTACAAGCCAGGGAATAAACAGGAAGAAGCATACTGCTTTATATGCAATTCAACAATTAATTGCAGTCAAGATGGAGTTACTACAGTAAAATGGCATGCAAAGAATAAGTCTCATGTTGTAAATTGCTCAAAACAGCGTGGAAAAAATGGAGTTCTGAAAAGACCATCACAATATCTTATAATATCCTGCATTTACTTAACTCATTTCTGGATATTAATATTTCAATAGCTGTCCTTCAAGATCTGATGAGAATGTAGTGATTTCATCTGAGTGCTTCACTGAGAATCAGATGGAAGAAGCATCATTAGCTATTGTAAAAATCTTTGAGTCACTTGACAGATATTGGATAAGGATTTTTAAAATAAGATTCCTTGGGAGCTTTGAAATATCCCCATATTTCAAAACTAGTAAAAGCTGTTATCTTTACCCCATGACAATGCTGATATTGAAAGAAGGTTAAGTACTGGTAAATGTATGATTAATAACAAATATAAACTAAGTTTAGAAAGTATAAATGCACTCAGGAAAATCAAATCAAATGTCAAGTTCTATTGTGATAACAAAATTGAAAATTTTATTATAAATTAAAAGATATTCAAATATGTAAAAAATCAAACAAAAGAAAATGAAAAGGTTGCAAGCCACCATAGAATGTATAAAAAAAAATAATGAAGATTCCATACATAATTGAGAAATTGAATTAAGAAAAAAAAGGACATGAACCTAATCAAAGACTTCAAACTGCACAACTGATGCTAAGTAATGCTCAGCAAGCAATAAAAAATGGTATTCAAAAGAATGTCTACAGTAAAGAGTGGGCAAGTTTTGCTGACAGAAGCTTCTTCACGCAATTCAACAATTTTAACTTCTTGAGAAGAATAGGTAGTACATTTTAAAATTATAGGATTGCTCAGAAAGTAATTTTGTTTTTTTTATGAAAAAGAACGACAATTTTTTTTAGTATATAAATGTTTTATTTAATTATATATTGACCATTTTGGTCCAATGCATGTTGCCATATTTCTGGTAGTAGTGGATTCCATGCTCGTAGAATTTCTGATCTTTGCTTGCAAAAAACTGAACAAGTAATTTTTGACATCCTCATTTAAATTAAGTGTTTTGCCATTTAAAAGATTCTGTAAAGACTGAAATAAGTAATAATCGGAGGGTGCCAGATATGGTGAATATTGTTACATTCTTTTCTCCGTAAGTTTGTTCTCTAACTGCTGTGAAAGTTTTTATAGTATATAAATATTTTATTTAATTATATACTGACCATTTTGGTCCAACACATGTCATCTTTCTAGTAGTACTGGATTCCATGCTCCTTTGCTTGCAAAAAACTGAACCAAGTGATTTTTGACATCCTCATTTAGGCTTGCAAAAAACTGAACCAAGTGATTTTTGACATCCTCATTTAAACTGAGTTGCCAAAAACTGAACCAAGTGATTTTTGACATCCTCATTTGTCTTCCGATCTAAAACTGAACCAAGTGATTTTTGACATCCTCATTTAAACTTGCCATCTAAAGAATTCTGTAAAGACCAGAATAAGTAATAATCGGAGGCTGCCAGATATGCTGAATATGGTAGGTATGGTAGCACATCCCATCCAAGCTGTAACAGCTTCTGGCAAGCCATCAAACTTGTATGAAGTTTGGCATTGTCATGGTGAAACATTATGCCTTTTCTGTTAATCAATTTTGGCCTCTTCTGCTTGTTAGAACTGTTTGCAATTTTCATTGGATATTTTGTCAATCATCCATTATATACTCCTCCAGGTAAGTATATAGTAAAGTATTTTTATATTAGTAAAGTATTTTTATGCTACACATATTCTTGTAATTATTATATAGGATGATTGAAAAATCATTGAATATATTGATGGCCCATGATCAAGTAATAATTGAATATCACAAGCTAAATATTATAAGGCAAAATTTATACTGCATTCAATATATGCATTTTTCTTTTTGTAGTGTTTGATGCAATCTATTAAGGAGTTTCTCTACTAACATTTGAAATGTATATTTTAGTCTGAATGAACAAATTCTGTCAAGTTAAATAAGACCAGAATGCTAACTATTATTTGACAATTATGAGAATTGGTTTTGACTTTGGGAGGTAAGTCAAAACCACGTTTTTCCAGTGGTTCCAATGGTATAAAATTCTGCCATCAAGATATGGCTGATATACAATACATGGCACTTAGATAGGAAATGTCAAGGTCTGGGGTAGAAGGAATTAACACATTGTTATTTCTATCTGTTAGAAACATATATATGTCTAAAGAATTCTGCCTTCTAACAGTCCAGATTTGAATCCTTTGGACTACTACATATGGAATGTTGTTGAAAGGGTCTCTAATAGGTTGAGAGATCCTAATGTGGCATCTCTCCAGGCCGCTATTGAGGCAGCGTTTTCAAACTTGGACAAGCAGGCATTGTGCAGGGCATGTCATCGTTTCCGGTCGAGGATCGAGTCAGTAATTGAGGCAGAAGGGAATTACATCGAGTAATTTTAATCTAAAGGGATCCAAAATTAATGTGCAAATGATAATTTTGATAATTTTATTCTTTTTGTTAAATAAAATTTTGTTTAATTAAATTGTTTATTTTGTCCGGATTTAGCTGGCGCACCCTGTATATATATATATATCTTATTTTTTCTTTATTTTTGTATAATATATTTATTAGTGTTCAGGAATATTATTAATAAGATTATGCTTTTTTATAGAATTGTTCATATTATTGGCTGTTTGCAATTTTCATTGGATATTTTGTCAATCATCCATTATATACTCCTCCAGGTATGTATATAGTAAAGTATTTTTATGCTACACATATTCTTGTAATTATTATATAGGATGATTGAAAAATCATTGAATATATTGATGGCCCATGATCAAGTAATAATTGAATATCACAAGCTAAATATTATAAGGCAAAATTTATACTGCATTCAATATATGCATTTTTCTTTTTGTAGTGTTTGATGCAATCTATTAAGGAGTTTCTCTACTAACATTTGAAATGTATATTTTAGTCTGAATGAACAAATTCTGTCAAGTTAAATAAGACCAGAATGCTAACTATTATTTGACAATTATGAGAATTGGTTTTGACTTTGGGAGGTAAGTCAAAACCACATTTTTCCAGTGGTTCCAATGGTATAAAATTCTGCCATCAAGATATGGCTGATATACAATACATGGCACTTAGATAGGAAATGTCAAGGTCTGGGGTAGAAGGAATTAACACATATATATATGTTTCTAACAGATAGAAATAACAAATTTATTTAAATAACAAGAATAATAGAAATACAATAAAGTATTAACTAAATAATGGAATATAAGCTGAATTTAGATATAGTGAAAGGGGATTGAGATATATAGACTTTTTCTAAATAGGTGAGAGAGTTATTCACCCTGCTGAGAGCAATACCTGAGAGAGAGAAAGAGAATTGGTATAATTTCTGTAAGTGTCCATATTTTTCATTTCACTAGTCATTTTTCTTTGTCTCTGTCAGACAGGATGGGATTATCTTTTTTTCACTTATTTCTTCTATTTTTCCCCAAATGAAATTAGAAAACAATTGATTCTCCTTCTTTAGTATCCAAGCATGTCCGTCTGCTCATTCTCTTAGGAAAGGAACCATTATTATTTATTTATTTGAAAGACAAAACTTCCTTTTTCATGCAAACAGGAATTTGACATAAAAGAAGTTCCTGTGGGTAGTTTTTGTTGATTCGTAACTATTTTGTCTTTTTCTCCCTCAGATATTCTAAAAAAAAATGGCTGATAATGACATCAGTAAGGTGCATTACAAATGAAACTCAAAATTTTAGAACAAAATATAAAAATAAACTAAAGCTACATATTAAGCTAAATTAACATTATTTTGATATTCCAAGAATCTTGCATACTTTACATAATGAATATTCAATAATCATACATTGAAAGAATACATCTCACAACTAGTTTGTCAGTTAATAGAATATTTTTATTTTGAGTTAAGATTTGTGGATAAGTTATCAAATCACATTCTTTGCATAAATTCATATTAATTTTAAATATGATTTAGACAAAAATAATTTATAAGAAGAAGAAAATACATTTAAGTATCATCAATTACATTGATATTGCAATGCAATATCAAAATGAATTGCATTTCATATAAATTTAAAAAAAAATGTTTAGTATGTTTTATTATACCCAGTGTAGTCATAAATTCCTGCACACAAGTTTTGTCACATAAGTTTAAAAAGACTCGTATATACGAGGGTAAGTCAATAATTATCCGCAGTGCAATTGTATTTGTGTGTCTGTTGGCAGCACTGTCGTTTTGCGCAGCATCGCCATGCATGGTTTCCTTGTCATTATTTCCGTGCAGGTTTGATGTTGCTAGGTCATTTCCATCGTCGCTCCGCTTTCTGTTTGCATCAAAGAAGAGCAATGTTCAGTGATCTGGTTTTTGTGGTCGGAGAGTGTATCAAGGGCCGCAATCCATCAGATTTTTGGCACAATACAGGAACAATGTCTTGCCGCAACGGAGTGTCTACGAATGGATTCAAAGATTCAAAAATGTCGCACAAGTGTTACGCATGAGGAAGGAGCCGGATCTACAGCCACAAATGAGGACAACATTGAGTGTGCATGTGACATGGTTCTGTTAAACAGTCGAGTGACTATTGATGAAGTGACACATCATCTGCAAATTAGTCATGGTTCTGCCTATAAAATCATCCACAACAGACTTGGGTTTCATAAAGTCTGTGCAAGATGGTTCCCAAAACAACTCATAGTGTTGCATAAACAAACACGCTTGGACATCTGCCAAAAACATTTGGATTGCTATGGTAACGAAGGTGACGTCGTCTTAGACAGAATCATCACTGGTGACAAAACATGGATTCATCATTATGAGCCGGAGAGTAAATAGCAGATTATGGAATGGAAACATCCACAATTGCCCAGCAAGAAAAAGTTCAAAAGCCAACCATCCACAGGAAAACTGATGCTTACAGATTTTTGGGACTCACAAGGCCCAGTACTGGAACATTATCAGGAGAGGGGCACAACAATAAACAGTGCATGTTACAGTGAGATGCTTACTGACAGGCTAAAGCTTGCAATTCGAAGCAAACACCGAGGACTACTGTCAAAAGGTTTTGTGTTGTTGCATGACAATGCCCGTCCACATAGTGCTGAAACGCTCCGGAAACTCAAGTTTGAAGTAATGGCTCATCCTCTGTATAGTCCTGATCTTGCCCCTTCTGACTACCACTTGTTTGGTCCACTCAAACAGGCATTAAGGGGCCATCGATTCACCTCAGACCAAGAAGTGAAGGAAGCGGTACATGCATGCCCTGCTGCTCAGCCGAAAACCTTTTTTTCTGAGGGCATCAGGAAGCTTGTGCAACGATGGACCAAGTGCGTTGAAAAGCAAGGGGACTATGTTGAAAAATGATGTTAACGTAAGTTTCCTATTTGTATTGCAATAAAATTTATAGCTACATTGCGGATAATTATTGACTTACCCTCGTATAAAGAAATATTAATATCCTAAATTAAAAATATTAGGTGCCCTTCTTGTCTTGATGCAGTTACATGATATCTCTGCCATTTGTCTATTGCTTTATGCAAACTTTCCAAAAGAAATTTCTCACATTCCTGGAGAAAGGCTTTCTTCATATCATTGACACTGCTGTGGGGATCTTGCATACACGTTTAGTTCCAATTTTGGCCATATGCTATAATCTAGTGGATTCAGATATGAAGATGCAGCAGATCATTCTTCAGTGGGAATGAGCTGGGTTAGCCACATATTTTTTAACTTTGGTCTTATATGACAGAGAGTATTGTCTTTTTGGAAGGACCAGTTGGTCTGATTGAAAAGACCAGATACAATCAGTTCTAGAATTTCTTCCATGTAATTCTTTGTACTACAAGGATTGAAAATAAATGCAAAGTACAATTTTGTCTTTCTATTCCAACTGATTCTACACCACACCATCATTAAAGCTGGGTCCTGGTACTTTTTTCAAACTCTAGGAATCTCTTCTCTTGATTTAGCATAAATGTGGTTATTTTTCTTATTAAACTTTTGATCGACTGTGAAGATTTTCTCATCAGTAAAAAGAATGTTTTTGTAGCCATCACCAGCATACTACTTAATAATGCTTGACTTCTCTTGAGTCAATTCTTCTTTTACTGAAGACTTTAAACTTAAAAAATGGCATATCTCTTGGTTTAAAGCTTGAATTCTTGTTTTAGGGCTCTCCAAACTATTAACTTTGACATGTTCATATATAGAGTTAATTTCTTTTGATTGCAGCCAGAATTTCATTGAATTTGTGCATGTAGAGCATTAATTGCCTTTGGTATTGTTGGTCTACCAAATCTTTTTCTGTCATTAACACTGCCTGTCTCCTCCTCAACAGAAAAAAGGTTGAGAACCACTGGAGTAAACGGTACAGAATTTTATTTTTAGTAAACTTTGTGAGATGGAAAAATTTTTTTTTTTTTTTTTTTTTTGTGAAAAATTTTGCATGGTCTCTTTTCTACTAAATGTAAATCTTGTTGGAATGCAATTTTGCATTCCAACAAGATTGTTTTATTGAAGATGATAAAGGTATATTTTGAGTCTTTGTTACCTTCTAGTAAATAAAAAGTTTTTCCATAATCTAGATTTTCATATTTAGAGCTTTTTGAATTTTGTATAGGAATTTATGACCACATTAGATGTAAATGCAGTTTATGATGCTGATAAACTGCATTTACCATTGCATCATTATAAAAACAATTAATTTTTTATATTAAAAAATATTATAATAAATAAAAAAGAAATATTATTTACAAATTTTTAGTTTTTTTAGCGTGTTTTTTTTTTTTTTTTTTTTTTTTTTTTTTAGTATTTGGAGCTCTTCAGTTTTACTTAGGACTTACTGGCTTTGTGGTATGTTATATATAAAATTTGTTTTAAAATTTATTATAAATTATTAGCATGAAAATGTTTCTCTTCATTTTAAATAAATCTGTTTAAAAAAAAAAATTTTTGTAGCTAAGTGAAATTGGAAATTTCAGCATTCATTTGGCTTTTAAAAATCTTCGACCTTTAGGTAAGAACGTGATTCAATAAATATTTAAATATTATAGTTATTTAAATGGAAAAAATTCTCTTGTGTATCTAGGGACCAAAGAACGAAAAATTCCTATGGCTACAGGAAATCCTTTCACTTATCTGTTCAATTTTGTTTCCTGTCCAAATTATACTTATGAAGTAATGGCTTGGCTTTCTTTTACTGTAATGGTTCAATCCCTTCCTGGTATGTTAATTTATTATATAAAAATTTTCTTCTTGTTATTTTAAACCTAATTCTTCAATTATTTTTTTAGCTGGAATGTTTACTTTGTTGGGATTATATCAAATGACTGTGTGGGCAATTCAGAAACATCATAACTACAAAAAAGAATTTGAAAATTATCCAAAAAATAGAAAAGCAATCATTCCTTTTTTGGTGTAAAATACTAAAATAAGTATTGTAATTTATTTTTAAACTATATAGAAATATTACTTAATTAATGTATTTATTTTAATGTTATGATTCAAATTAAATATAAATTGTATAATTTATCCTTAATTTATTTTTAAACTATATAGAAATATTACTTAATTAATGTATTTATTTTAATGTTATACAATTTATATTTAATTTGCAGATAATTAAAAATAGATAAATTTAAAATATTTGATGTTATAAAATAATTGCATGCAAAGATCTGAAAATTTTTCACTTTTATATTTTACCAAATATTGTAAATAAAAAGTTAATAGATGTGAATTTGTGTGTTTAGTTTTCAAATAAATTACATCACATCACATAATAACTATGAAAGTTTATAAAATATTCTGCCCATTTCTATTCATAGGCTAAACTTAGAGAATAATATATATGTTATATATTAAATTTGTTGCTCAAACTAAAATAGCTGGAATAATATGATTATTGAATCCTATAATCTTAATTCTAATCTAATTCCTAACAAGAGTAAACCCTTAAAAATTTGTATTAATTGCTTCATATGTGAATGATAGATTCAGATCATCATGTATCTTATTTGTTTATGATAAAATACAGTAGAGTCTCCGTAATCTGACACACATGGTTCCAGGGTTTGTCGGATTATTGGATGTTCAATGAAAAAAAATGGAATTACACAAAACGAATATGCTCAGTTTGTTAAGACTTTCCTATTACTGCTCTTGTTCAAATCTTTCACAAACTACTAAATTTTATCCCAATATTTTTTAATATCAAATGGTGGCTCGCCCAATACCATAAAATCCCAATTTTTTTAATGTCATAAATGGTGGCTTGTCCAATACCATAAAACGAAGCCAAATCACTAAACTTTTCTTCCAAGTCAAGTTTCTTAATTATTTCTGCCTTTTCGATCACAGTCAATGTCGTGTTTTCATTTTTCACCTTTTCTGATTTGTGACATTATGTGAAGATAAGAAACAGTGATACAGTAAAAACATTATTTTACAATAAACAGTGTAACTGAACTTAAAAATTAGTCTGATTATAATGCCTGCACAATAAACGAATAGCGATTAAATATTTCTTTACGTCAGTTTCTCTCTACCTTGCACATCAACAAATTGTGACGGGAAAGTTTCATGTAGGTGGTGCAACAGTTTGCAGAATGTTGGACTACTGGAAGTATCAGACTGGCAAAGTGCTGGGCTACAGAGACTCAACTGTAAAACTTTTAATGAAGTGGATCTGTACTCGTTGAAATTACTTTCACTGATATTAATATACCACAGTTTTATTGTAAACAGACTCGACATTTTTATACATATAAAATATTTTAAATGCTTAAAATTTGTTTTTTAGTAATTACTCTTATACCAGCCAGTTAATAGAAAAATTTCATTTTTCAGCATCAGACAAAACAAAAATCCAGCTAGAAATTATATAGAATAACCAGATTTCTAATTCCAATGATAAGTGAAAAAGTAATTATTAAATATTTGATAAATATTAGACAAGAAATATTGGAGATAGTGTTAAATCTGATATAGAAAAGGGGCAGATAGTCTACACACAGGAATTCCTCTAGTTATGAATGTGAAATTTCATTTTCAAATTTCACGAAAAACTGTTCAATAATTTTAAATAATATAGCAAAATTATTAAAATTACCCATTTAGTTAACATATTATGGCAGTATTTCAAGATAGTGGCAATTACACCAAAAAATCCTCACTTTATATTTGGAACTTTTCGTTCAAACCTATGAAATAAACTTTTAATTGATCTAATTGAAAAATATATATATAAAGTTATTTCAGTATTTTTGAAGCCAAAACAACAGCAATATCTGATTTACAAATAAAACTTTTATACAAACTATATTTGTAACTAGAGGAGTATTTTTTGATAGTTTTAATAAATAAATAAAGGTTGTATTGTATTTCCAAAAACATTATTTATTATATAAAGAAAAAATAGTGTGATTTCTTTATTTTAAAATTTTATGCATAACATTATCTAATGTGTACAGAATAAATTAGCACAAAATTTGATTCATAAAAAAAAAGGCTAACCAAAACCCATAAATCAAATATTACAAGAGACTTTTGACCAGAAAATTTATCTTGTTCAAAAAATTTTGAAGTTTCCACATTTCAAAAAACAGGAGGAGGACAGTTAACACTTATTCATAATCTATCAGAACAGAAAAGCAAAAAGAAAGGAACATGTTCTGTTCATTTACTTTTGATTACTTAGTAGTTCATAATTGAACAGAATGAAGAATGTGCATACTCTGTCAGTTCTTTGAAATATGGTGGCCATCAGCTTTTGACAGAAGCTCTTAGTGGCTTAAATGGTAAAAAATTAACAAAGAAAAAGATATATTTGTTAAATAAATTTAAAGATTACTTGAGAATATTTTAAACTTATACAGAAAATTGGGAATAATATTCCTGAAATTCATTTTTGATATTTCAGTTTTATTATAAGAAATTTTAATGCAATTTTAAATAATCTTAGCTGAAATATTAATATTTATTAAGAATGTTGTATGGAATTTGCTAATATATGCATTGATTTATGGGATACCAACAAAAGAAAAGTAGAAGTGCTGTAAACTTTTCTAATTCAGTAGAGGGAGAATGGTACTACTAAATCAAAAAGAATGTGTGAAATGCTGTGCAGAACATAACTGGCATTACTTTCTTTTTCTGTTCTGATGAACTATGAAATGACCTTTAAAAATAATGATTGTTCTGTACATCCTGTGAACAAAAGAATCATAGAAATGTTATTTAAAAGCTTTAAAAAAATAATAATTGTAGATTAACAATCGAAAAACTTTCACAAGATACTGGTTTATCTAATAGATTGTGCCATAAGATTTTACATGATGATATAAATATGAAGCACATTCTTATTAGATTTATTCCAGAATTCCTGACAGATCAGCAGAAATGCATTTGGAAATGGTTTATGCTGATCCTGAATAAATTTTGATTATCACAGATGATGAAATATGAATCTGTGCTTATGATCCCAAAACAACAATCTACTTGGAGAAAAATAAACCAAACCCAGAAAAGAATGTTCAAATCAAAAATAAAATGCTTAGCAATCCTTCAACATTGAGAAACATTCTCAATGTTGAAGGATGCAGTGTTCATAATGGTTTTTTTCCTTAAAACAAAACTAAAAATTAATTTATTTAGGCATACATATATAATTGAAATAGTTAAAAAAAGAATTGGATCCTACACCATAATATGAGTATCACTCAGCCATTTCTGTTTTGAACTTTCTCAATAAAAATAGACATAATTTTTAAGTGCTACTGTACTAATTCACTAAATTTGACTTTTTCTTTTCACAGCTATTTTCAATATATAGTAAAGTATTAATGATGTAAATTCAAAATGAAAATCAGAGTTTGAAAAAGACAGTTTTTAGAATATGCTTTCAAAACTGGAAAAATATGGATTAAGTGTATGATCAATATATATTAAAATAATCACCTTCCTGAATTTTATTAGCTTATTTTTTATATTTATGTTGCTATAAAATTACATAAACAAATACATGGCAAAATGTGATTAAACTTGTAATAAAATGAAAAACAATTTAAGTAAAAAGTGTAATTTATATTCCACTGAATATATTATACAGACACTCAAATTGCAAACTTAATTTGTATGCAAGTCTTGTTCATAACTTGGATATTTGCTTTTCAAAAGCATTAACTTTGTATACTGTATTTTGTAATATATTTCACAATTTGAATAAAATGTTCCAATTATAGAGAATTTTTAGATCTCTCTACCATCTTGAAATATTATTGTAATATGTTAACTATGCAGTTTTACATTAAAATGATTATTAAAGCATTTTGCTGTCATAATGTTTTAAATTTCAGAAAAATCTGAAAAAATGAAATTTCATATTTTAGCAGTATAGGAGCTCCAAGTTCAACAAATGAACTTGGAGCCCTATACTACTAAAAATATTCCTTATGATTTAAATAAATTAATTCTTAAATTTAAAAATAACTTGTTGATTAATATTGATATTTTTGATTTTAGAACAAATTTTAGTTCAGGAAATATCTATATTTATTTTCAGAAAATAAGTCTTATTTGATCACCATATTATGTCTGTGCATTCTTACTAATGAACTACAATAATTTCAGCATTAATGAGCATATTTTCACAAAATTTGATATTATTCTATCATTAGAGATAACATTAATGCCAGATAATTTAATTATCTAGCTTTAATCATTTAAAAATGGTAACTGTTCAAACTTCTGATATAACATTTCTTGTAAATATTGTATTTTTATGAAATTTACCATGTCATTAATTATGATCTTAATGACAGCAATTAACTATTTAAATGCAGTCAATTAATGACAAATATTCAAACTTCAAAAGTTTTTTCCTAAAACTTTTTATGCTATTTATTTGATGAAACTTTATAAAAATTTTTGCTATTAATTTCATAACTATCCTGTTAAGTTGAAATTTGACTACAGACTGTTTAAAAATGAAGGCCATTCAGATTAATTCTCTGAGGTTTCCATATAATAATTATGAAACTGATTTTTATAACATGTAACATATATTTTTAATCTTCAATGGTATAACCTATATCATCTAAATCAATCCCATATCATTCATTAATCATTATAAAGACAAATTTTGGGTTAATAAAAGTTCATGTTTGGAAATTAGGGGATTAGTTCTTTCTGATCTGCTTGTCTATAAAATATTTTCAGATTTTATTTAATCTTATTGACAGTGTTTGAAAAAAAAATTATATAAATATTCATAACCAAGAACAATCCTTTTAATTTGAGAGCTAAAAAAGGATAAACTTTAGCTAACCATAATTTCAACAGCTAAAACGACATATAAAAGCAATTTATTTTAATAATTTTATTTCAAAATCAGTTCATTATCAGAAGTTTTATTACAAACAATCCTTGATTTATATAAGTGGATCATTCTATGAAACCGTAAATCAAAACATATTTATATCAAAGCATATCTTATGCAGTATTAAAATAATGGCTTTTTAATGCTATGTCTTTATGTCATAAAGACATATTCTTTTAAAACTACTTTTAATGTTAAGCACATAAATCACATGGTAAAACAGTGTATCATCATCTTGGAGGAATTGGATTCAATTCAGAATCCAGTACCTTCCTGTTTTTAAGAGAGCTCTAGATCAGCTTGTATCTAAAACTAATCTAACAAGCCCATAAAACACATGTGTACAATCTATGACAGAAAGTTTTTTAACATCAGCGGAAAAGGTTCGGCTTTCGTACAATACGCAAAAACTGATTGATCATTACTGCAGTTTGTTGATCGGTTTGGGCTACAATGTGGGGGTTTAAACTCATTCATCGGTTGATTAGCAATGGGGAGTGGAAGGAATATTGCATATTTAAGCATTTCATTAGCAACGGGGAGTGGAAGGAATATTGCATATTTAAGCATTTACATACAAAATATATTATATTAATAAAATATATATTAATTTTTCATGCTTTTAAAATAATCATATCTTAAATATAAACGTTGAAGTATATTGCATATACTGTATATATTTATATTCATAATTTTATTATGTTATGAGTTACAAAACAAACACGTTTTGTGAAGTCATAATGAATGAATAAATTTAATAGTCGATCTTATCTTGATTTGGGGAGTGGCAAATAATTTATAATTAGTTTTAATTTTCTAAACAAGTTTTCATAACCAGTCAAATTAATTTATTCTTATCATTATTATGCGGTTATGAATGAACTGAATTTTCCTTAAAATTCTAATTATATTTAGTAAAAAAAAAAAAATTGTTTTCCTTTCTACAAAGGATACTATTCATTGCTTAATTGATAGTGCTATACTATATTTGTATCTTTTAGTCTAAATACAGATTGTATCTAAATAATGTTTTCATATTATCATATTAATATTTCTTTCAATTTTACTATTTTTAGTTTTATTAGTTATTGATTACACAATAAAATATCGAGTAACAATTGACGATGAATGAGTAGTAATCTAAAGAATGTGATTTATATATGTTATTGTGACTGCTATATATTGTTAATAGTAATAATCGGAACACATGACAAAATATAAGAACAAACTATTATTTTATAATTTTATTATAAACACAAGTATATCGCCTTGAGATAAACAGACTACAGTCAAGTTATATTATAGTTCTAATAGAGTTATTCATATTTTAGCAGTTTAAAATGTTTCAAAAGACTTGGATGAATAAATAAATAAAATACTGTTATTATTATTATTAATTATTTGGATAAACATTTCCATTTGAGAAATTCATCATTCTTTTTATTTAGCTGAATAATTTTTAATTATTGTAAATTAGGTTTATTTATATCTCTTCATGCAATAAATTAATTGTAAAATCCGTATTCAGTAAGATCCCGTTTAATGCGAGGGGTGCGTTCCAAGAAACCAAGCGATAAACGAAACAGCGTTAAACGAGGTCATCGTAACACGTAAATAATGAAATAGGTGAAACAGAACAGCGAATTAAAAAATATATGACCATTTTTTTATTTTGTAACATATATTTATTATCCTATATATAATCCTATATATAATTTTTTTCTGTAAATCCTGATCTTTACTTAGGGGAAGGTGCCCAAAGTGAATCACTTAAGGAAAAATCGACTGCAATAAACAGAATAATTAATATAAAACCTGTATCAATTGCTTCATAGGTTTATTAGCTATATGTGGAGTAAATACCAAACCATGGAAAATTAATGAAAATAAGTAATTTTGCAAAATATAAAACCTGTATCAATTGCTTCATAGGTTTATTAGCTATATGTGGAGTAAATACCAAGTCATGGAAAATTAATGGAAATAAATAATTTTGCAACTTTTCTAAAAGCTTGCAACTGATCCGCTATGCCCTCAGTTCGGTATAAAGTGGATCACATATTTTTAAATGGTTTATTATTTTCTTTTTTATGAATAAATTAAACTTTATCGGTTTTCAAGAGCTGTTAAACCTTTATTTCTCAATTGCATTACTTTTACAAAAGAAATACTTGTTCGTATACAAAAGAAAAATAATTTATTTTAATTAATTTTTATTTTTTGCATTCACTGCAATAAAACACTCCAACTCCTTCATACAGAGTACAATTTTCATGGGCCCATAGAGTGCAAGAGACACAGTGAATCCAATCTTCTACAAAGGGTTCTCAGTACTCTTCCCCACAAACGAGGCAAGACACCTCTTGGGTTGTAGATACAGAAGAGTTGTTTTGATTTTCTTCAGCAGACGAGTTTTCACAAACGAGGCAAGACACCTCTTGGGTTGTGGATACAGAAGAGTTGTTTTGATTTTCTTCAGCAGACGAGTTTTGACCAGCTTGTTTAGGTAAGTCTAGAAGGCGTTGCTTAGCTGTAGGGGCCTTCTTCTTTCCCAGCTTTCTTTTCACAGTCTTAGACTTTTCCTTGTCGTCTGATTTTCTTTTTGCTGCTTCTTTGCTGGGAGTACTCGTTAAGATTTCAAAACTTTTGGCATTTCTCTGACGCGTCTTCAGTTTCTCTTGTTCATTTTTGGAAAGGGAAAAGGGACGAATGTCCATCGGAGAAATATGGATGTTAGGCAGAATGGCAGTAGTGTAAGCCAGCTTGCAGAGATCTTCTGCTGTAAGGCCATAAAACATGCTGTATATTGCCTTTATGTATGCTACTAGTTCTTCCATTTCTCTGGGGAAGACTGTTCTAAAACGACCAAGTTGCTTTGCAGAAGAACCAGTCTTTAAATGGCGGTGGGGTATGCCAAATGGTATGCCGTATGATGATGAAGCTTTGCAGATGGTTATTTCCCCTTTTTTAACAACAGCCATTGCAGCAACAAGGCTGGCCTCAGACCATTTGCCATGCAAATTCTTAGATTTGTATTTATTTACCATTAGGCCTAACTGTAAAGAAAAAATCAAAACACTTAACAACCACTAACTGATAAACAGGGCAAAGTGGATCATTGATCCACTTTGCCCTATCCACTTTGCCCGAACAGGCCATTTTTCATTTCACCAGATGTGGCATGAACAGGAATTGGTGTTAGGCTTAACAGCGCAGCTCTTTCTGAAGGCCCTGGACACCTTATTTGATTTAGGTTTTACATGCAATCATGATCTGATTCATTTTCTAATCACACAAGATCATTTGGAGTTGAAATATTTTAGAAAATCACATAAATTTGGGAAATTACCTTTTTCTTGCTGGTTATTTCCGGCACACAAAAAACGACACGTGTACACTTAAGGTTACTCTAGACCACAGCAAATATGGAGAGCGAGTGCTAACCACTGTCAGAATCATTGAGCTATTTTGATTGATCCACTTTAGGCTCTGATCCACTTTGGGCCACCTTCCCCTACTTATAACTGATTATTGTTTTCAGGTGTCTGGGGATGGATGTCCTCGTTTGGTCGGGGAGCTTTGGTGCGCATTGACCATGTCCTGTACTCTAGCAATGTTGTTTTCATTTGTGGATGTGGAGGGATGCCCACTTCGATCTATTTCTACAGCGGTAAGAACAGTCTACTTCATTACAAGCTGCTGTGTGGAGATTTTCCAGATTTTACAATCGACACTTCCTCCTCTAATACAGCCCCTACGGTAGATGTCAAAACCTTTCTGTCATAGACTGTACGTGTGTTAAATTCTGCTACAATCAGTATATTTTTGTTTTTAATCAGGAAATCTAAGCATAAATCTATGTAAGTTAGGGATTGCCTTTATATTAATGTGACTAAAGCAAATGCTCACTTTTTCAATTTGATTTATTAAAAATTTTGATTAATAAATTTATTTGCACTAACAAAATTTATAAATTATAAAAAAATTCTTTGCATCTTAAATAGTGAAGATTTTATATATTAATTTGTGATATATTCTTAAAGCACTAATTTTTATGAAATTTGATAAATTCATTAACTTAGTGAATATAGGATGTAATTAAAAAAATTTATCAAAATTAATCTGGCTGATTAAACTGGTCAAACAATAATAATGAAAAATATAAAAAGGAATCAGCTTTTCAGTGTTATCACTCAATCACTGATCATATTTTAATGAAGTTTGGTATGCTTTGTTACATACTATGGATGTTAAATTTCAGATATATGACTCTCTCAATCCAAAAATCCAATCTTTCCATATTGTAAAGTACTATATGCAATTCACATATGCATTTAATGATATGTGAATTTCAGTTACAAAATTATTATTAATATTCTACCCTCTTGTTCTTATTTTACTTTCAAAAATATCAAATGTTACATTTTTACGAGGGACGTTCCGAAAGTAAGTTTTGTCATTTTTTTTTCACACGGTAACTTTATTGCCAAAAAAAATACACCATGGCATCATGAACTATACACCTTGCACTATTTTTCAACACAGTCCCACCGACATTGAGACATTTATCATAGTGTGCAATCAGTTTGAAGAAACCACTCTGGTAAAACTCGGTGCCCTGTGATGCGTGGACGCCACATCTGATACCGTTATGCGCTGTCCGCTAACACCATGTCCTGTACTCTAGCAATGTTGTTTTCATTTGTGGATGTGGAGGGATGCCCACTTCGATCTTCATCCTCTACACACACTGCCTTCCTTCACTGAACATGCAACACCAGCGACAACCATTTGACGAGACATTACCTCCTCACCATACACAGTCTGTAGGCATTCATGGATAATGGACACACTAGTCCCATGTGCCCATTCATACTGGATAACAGTACGCATTTCCATTGTCGACCACGTTGTCAGTACACGTCTGTCTGCCATCGTGATTTGTACTTGAAAAACCTCGGGCATGCCAGTCTGCTGCTATTCTCTCTCTCTCTTCGGCGCTTTGTGCATGCATCATTCCTCCTCCACTGACTCTCCTTCCGTCATTGAACCAGCAATGGATGTGGATTCTTATGGCAATTGTTTGTTTCACCTGGTGTACCATCTACTCTTTCAAAAAAAAATGACAAAACTTACTTTCGGAACAACCCTCGTATAAGTAATAAGCAATTTTTAATTTTCAAATATTTAAAATTTTCAATTAATTCTATACATCCACAATATATAATAAAAAAAAGAGAGAAGTTACTAATGATTTGCATAGAAAACAATTTTTGCAGTTTTGTAAATTTTCTTAATACAGTAGACTTGATTTTGAATAATCTGTATGTATAGTTTAAAGCAGGGATGGGCAATCTTTTTTTAAGTAAAAGTCCATCTAAAATTGTGATTTACCCACATTTAATGTGGGTAAATCACAATTATTTATTCATATATGATTATAAATTAACATAAGTATATCTAATGTGACTTCTGAAACTGTTGTGAATGGTAATACAGTGAATTTGCTTAATTGGGACAAATCTCAAAGAACGGAAACAAACTAATAAACTAATACATAATTTAAACGCTTAATTGGGACAACTTTTCGTTTAATTGGGACAGTATCAGAAAAGGAATTTTCAATTTTTGATATATATTACGGATTTTTCGAAAGTATGGCAACACTACGTACACTAATACTTGTGTGGTTTCTTAAAAAATTTCTTATATAAAAATTATAATAGCATTTTATTATATGTTCTTAAAAAATCCTGATATAAAAATTATAACAACATTTTATTGTATCCGGAATTTTTCAGGTTAAACCTTTCTACAAGACAATACAGACTAACACAATATAGCGGGTCATTTCTTATCGTCTTATTACATACACATCGTCGACACACTGTCCCCGCACTAATATAAACATCCATTCTTTAGTAAAATTTTAAATAAATATCATCATCGATAAATAATACATAACAATACTGTATTCGACAACACTAGCGTAGCATGATGAGAATCAGTTATCTATCGTTGTGACTCTGGCAAGTGTACAATATTGTATTTGGCAACACTAGTGTGATGAGAATCAGTTATCTATCATCCTGAGTCTGGCAAGTGTGTCTGTTTAAGATCAGTGTGATGCAAATTAATTATCTATCGTCGTGCATCTGGCAAGTATATCTATTACTGTACCTAGCAATATTCATTTACAGTGTCGATTTTATTTAAAAGTTTTAAATCTTTGCCAAAATGCCAAGCAATGATTTTACAATTTCAAGTAAAATTGCTTTGCTGGATAAAATTAAAAGCCAGCCATTTAATACAAGCCATGGTAGACTCCTGATATAACTGGTGTACCAAAATCTACCATAGCACATTTTCTACAACAAGAAAATCAACTGCGTGAGGAGTGGGCATTACAGAAAGAAATTCCAGGAACATTCAAAAGAAAGTGTGACGGAAAGAATTCAGAAGTAGAAGCATTAGATCAATGGATTTCTGTAGTTAGCAGGCGAGGCGTGAATATCAACAGCTCAGTGTTGAAAAAGAAGTCAGAGGAGATCTAAAACTAATAATTAGGTACCTATTTTAATAAATCATTAAAATAGGTACTAATTATTATTTTTTACTTACGAATTACATATTTTATTTTAGAATTTATTACTTCGTTTAATTGGGACAAAATGGCTTAGTCCCGACATGTCCCAATTAAGTGGAATCCACTATATATCCGAAATATTTGGTTTAATTTTAAATTGTTTTTGAGATTTGAGTCTGTTAACTGATTTCTTGTTTTACTTTTTATTAAACTCATGGCAGAGAAAAACTTTTCACATATACATAAGTTGCAGAAAATAATGATAGAATTTTTGCTGCATGCTTCCTTAAGTTGGAAAATTGATTTTCTTTTATAAAATTTTTATAAAAGTACTGTTTACCAAATTTTTTTTTTAAAAGTATCTTTCAAATCTAAATTACTTTACAAATCTATCTCCAATTGAAGTTCATTTGGCACATTTTCTATATTTACTGAAAAAGGCGCTGTAAAAAATCCATATTTTGTTTTCTCAGAACAAAATATTTCAAGGAATTTTTATTTCATTCATATATTTATTTTGTAATATTTTATGTGACATGGGCCACAACAAAATACTAATGCAGGCTGCATGAGGCCTGGGGACTGCAGATTGTCCAACCCTGGTTTAAAAGCAATTATTTTTATTGAATGTGTGTATGACATCCATTTTTATCACTGAAACTTCATGGATGGTAATTGTCTATAGCAAGCATTAGCATGGCATCTGCATATGTATTCTTAATACAATGGATGCCTGCAGTATTCTTTGTCCATTGCTATGCATATGATTAACTTATTTTCTTTATTATTATTTTTTAAAAGGAACATACAAAAACAAATTGCTTTGAATAATAAGGCAAGTGAAAAAAATATTTCTTTCAATTAAAAGTTTGATGCTTCAAAAGGGATTATATAAAGATAAATATCATGTACCATTTAATAAAATAAATTATTTAATGTACTTGACAAATATGTCTCTTTCCAAAATTCTGTTTATGTTGTATGATATGCTATAACAAAATTTTGTATTTATACTATATTCCTATTTACTTTATGACATGTTTTTGCAGTTTTCACATTATCTGATATTTCTGATTATCTGACTACCTTGAGTTCTGTTTAATCCAGATAAGCAAGACTTTATTTACTCATTAATTTATTCCTTAATTGTATATAAAATTGTTTTTTTATTTTAAATTAAAAAAAAAATTTGTCGTCAGAATCTTTCATTGTTTAAAAATAGTATTTTTTCTGAGATTTAAATTTTTGATAAAATTTGATTGTTTCAATTTAATATTGAATATAAGTTTTTGATTCTTAATATATAAAAACATGAAAAATTAAAGAGTGAATTAAAGTCAATTTAATTTGATTTGTTTTAATTTTGACATTTTTTTTTTATTCACATGAAAATTTGTTGGAGACACAAGATCCAGTAATAACTGGTTACTAAAAAAATAATGTCAGATATGCATCACCACCACTATCAAATGATAAACTGTTTTATAAAATTACAAAATTTTATATATAATATAAATTTAAATTAAGCTCTCAAGTTAAATCTGTGAGACTGTCATTAGATTATTTATCAGTAATATCTCTTCACATCTGGAATTACATTGAGAAAACGATATGAATACATTTTAAGTATTCACTATAAGAAAACCAAAAACTAGAATCAACTAGTAAGTTATATAATTACAGTTTAAATTATCATCAAATAAAGACCACATAAAAGTATAACACAACTGAATAAAAATTTGTTTTATATATATTTTACCAATCACAATACTTATTTTAAATAAATTAACAAGTCTTTCCACATTAATAATAAATAGTTATCTATTTTAAAACTGATATAAATTAATTATATTATAGAAAATATATTTCAATTGCATCCATTTAATACATATCTACAACATTTTTCTGAATTTTTGCTTCACTCTGTTTTATATATATATTTATAAAAAGAACAGTTATAACAATATTAGACATTTCCAAACTTATTCATAAAATAACTGATAACCTGTTTCACAAAAATTACAAAACTTTTGTAAACAATATAAATTAAATTCTAATTCTTTGGCATTAATCAGCAATGAGTTATTTTTCCATCACTCTCTTCTTCAGTAGAACTTATTCTAGAATTATCTGTTTGTATCATTGCCTGATGTGCTAAAAAGGCAAGATTTGAAGTCTTTAGACGTGTTAAACTATTGCTGATTAAAGAAGGTGATGGACTAATACAAGGTGTTGAGCAATGGGAATTTGTAAGATCACACTGGTCTAAAAGTCGAAGTAACTCATGTGGAGAAGGACCACCATTATGATTAGAAACTGCAATCAAATAATATAAGATACTTATTATTTCAAATAAAAATAATTAAATTATATAGAAAATATTTTTTATACAAAATGATTAAAAACTTGCCTGATTCACCTTTAACTGCTAAATCAAGAGCTGTTGTCAAATCCCACATCTAAAATATGAAAATTTTAATTACATCCTATTTTACATAAAATTTGTTAACTTTAAAAACATTACCTGAATAGCTCCATTACTATGACCAGTAAATATATATCTTCTAGGACGAGAACCCATACGATTTGATCCTTCACACTCATGAACACAGAATGCACTAATTGTTGTACCATCTACAGATCTGATGATACATATTCTATAATAAACAAATGTCTAATTAATTGATCATAACATATTTATTTTTTGTATATTTATGAAGTTAGAACAGTGGTTCTCAACCACTGTGCCACGGCACACTAGTGTACTGCCAAACCTTTGAAGGTGTACTGCGAAAAATTAAGAATTAATTGTATTTATGTAATAGTGAAATGTGATTGGCTGGATATCTCTTTTGCAGTCGAACCACTGTATTGATTCCTATAAATAGGGTATCATTAGAAAAATCTAACCTTCAAATTTCTGCGACAGCTAAAGCTTTTTGTCATTATTGAAAATTTAAAAATTAAGAAATAAAAATTAAATTAAAATTATAGTTTCTCTAAAAAGACAAAATCCACAGGTGGCACTATAACTTAATAAGAGCTGCCATTTAATGATCCCATGTACGAGTTTGTCTGTAATCTGAATGTAATAAATAAGAATAAATACAATAATCTGTTAATAAAAATTCATTGTTAAATCAAAATTATTATTTAAAATATTTAGGTGCACTGCCAAATTTTTAAATATTAAAATGTGTTCCTCAATAGAAAAAAAGTTGAGAACCACTGAGTTAGAAATTCTTCATAACATCAAGTTAAAAATCACCTAAATTTTAAAGTAATGCTGATAAACTGTATTTTTATTATATAGAGTTACAATAATTTCAAAATAACTTCTTAAGAATGCCAACATAATAATTACATAGTGTAATATCATTTTTTTTTACTATAAAAATATAATGAAATCAGATTGTGAGAAATGGAATCCAAACCTTTATGATTCTCTCCATTCCTAAACTGAATAGACTATAAGAATTGGATTTGTCTGTATGTCTGTTCATCAGCATGATAACTTGCTTATTTATTATTTGATTGAGATAAAATTCATGTATGTTATTAAGTCACATTAAAAGCCAAAGCCTCTTAATATATAATAATCTGTCATTATCATCAATCCAATAAGAATGAAGATATTTATTTTGGAGAAATATCTTTGATAAATATCATCCAGTATAAATGAAACATTATATATAATATTGGGACTTTCCAGAGAATCAATCATATTAAAAATAATCATTAGACAGCTTCAACAAGGCATTGACATGAACGTGAACGCAAAGAAGAATAACGTCATTGAGTTCACATTCCACGTGAAGAAATCTGCTTCAGCAAATCGTTACTTCCCTTAACTTCCCTAGAGTGTGTCACATGTATATGACATCATATTTGTTTATTATGCTTGCGCAGAACACAAAACATCCGGGTCCATGGCAAGTTGATTTGCTTTCTCTGTTTTATCAAAATCATTTCGATACAGTTGATTGATTAGAATTTGATAGAATTGATTGATTCAAATTAGAAAAAATATTTAGATTTAATAAAAATGAAATAAAGGTTTTTCATTCAGTGTAAAGTATCCAGAAATCATGCCTAAAAATATGGTATAAAAGCAGGTCTTCAAGTTATGATTTTTAATGTTTTTAACATAAAATTTAATTATTAATCATAGACACAAGTCTAAGGAATGTGCATACTAAAAGATATGGCATTATATTTAGTCGTTTAGTCACTATAAACATAGGTAGTCTCCAATATGAACCTTCCTGCCTAAGCATCGAATTTTCCACTTTTGACATGCAAAAAGCAAACGAATGATGTCAATATAGAATCTTTTTTTAATTCACGTTTGGACGTGAAGAATTCTCTAGTGACGATTCAAATTGACGCCATGATTTTGTCATTCCAGTGATCTACATCATTCTCGTTCTACACGTTCATGTTGCTGAAGCTGTCTATTATTTAATCATATCAAGATGGACATTTTTATCAAAACAATACATTAGGCCAATACAAATTTAAATGAAAATTTGCATATATATAATCTGGATCCACAAAGATACCAATCCCCAACTTTTTTAATCATACACTTTTTTATTAGTAAAGAAAAATAGCATACATCCCTTTTAGCAGTAAAAATAATAACATGCATACCATACAATAGACATGTATGACAAAGAAAAAATGCACATTCCTAGAGATGCATGCACCACACTTTGGGAACTACACTACATTACACTAGAGCAGCGTTTCTCAAACTGTGGGTCGTGAAGCGAAATTCTGGGGTCGCAAAAATTAAATGCAAACATTGGAATATATGTAATTTCACAAACGCCCAATATTTAACATATGACAACATATGAATTTCACAAATAATTAAATTCAAATACTTGATTTTCAGTTTATATGTAATTTCACAAACTCCAATATTTAACGTATGACAACATATGAATTTTCGGTGTGGTTGGTTGGCAAACACTTGAATTTCAGTTTATATGTAATTTCACAAAACACCCAATATTAACTTGAATTTCAGTTTATTATGTAATTTCACAAATGCCAACATTTAACTTGACAACGTATGAATTTTCAGTGTAGTTGGTTGATTGTGTTCATCTTAGAAAATTAAATTCAAACACTTGAATTTCAGTTTTATGTAATTTCACAAATGCCCAATATTTAACGTATGACAACATGAGTTTATATGTAATTTCACAAATGCCCAATATTTAACTTATGACAACATATATCGGTGTGGTTGGTTGATTGTGTTCATCTTAATAAGTGTGTAAATGATTCACAAATGTTCAATATTTAACGTATGACAACATATGTATTTTCATTCACAAACGCCCAATATTAAACGTATGACAACATATGAATTTTCGGTGTGACTGCCTCCAATATTTAACGTATGACAACATATGAATTTTCGGTGTGGTTGGTTGGCAAACACTTGAATTTCAGTTTATATGTAATTTCACAAAACACCCAATATTAACTTGAATTTCAGTTTATTATGTAATTTCACAAATGCCAACATTTAACTTGACAACGTATGAATTTTCAGTGTAGTTGGTTGATTGTGTTCATCTTAGAAAATTAAATTCAAACACTTGAATTTCAGTTTTATGTAATTTCACAAATGCCCAATATTTAACGTATGACAACATGAGTTTATATGTAATTTCACAAATGCCCAATATTTAACTTATGACAACATATATCGGTGTGGTTGGTTGATTGTGTTCATCTTAATAAGTGTGTAAATGACTGTACTTGTATGTTTTATTTCATATTTAATACCTGGGGTCACGAAAAAGATTTGTATGTTTTATTTCATATTTAATACCTGGGATCGCGAAAAATCTCGTAATATGTTTTATTTCATATTTAATACCTGGGGTCGCGAAAAATCTCGTAATGGTGTACTTGTATGTTTTATTTCATATTTAATACCTGGGGTCACGAAAAAGATTTGTATGTTTTATTTCATATTTAATACCTGGGATCGCGAAAAATCTCGTAATATATTTCATATTTAATACTTGGGGTCGCGAAAAATCTCGCAATGAAAAATAGGGTCGAGTGTGTAAATGATTTATGTACTTGTATGTTTTATTTCATAATTAATATCATTTTAATAAGTGTGTAAATGATTTATGTACTAGTATGTTTTATTTCATATTTAATACTATTTCATATTTAATATCTGGGGTCGCGATAAATCTCGTAATTAAAAATAGCGTCGCGAAAAATCTCGTAATGAAAAATGGGGTCGTGAATGAAAAAAGTTTGAGAAACGTTCGTAATGAAAAATGGGGTCGTGAATGAAAAAAGTTTGAGAAATGCTGCACTAGAGGATCATATATGCCAGTGGTGGCCAAACTGCGGCTCTTTAGTATCTTCAATGTGGCTCCATACCACGAAAGCAATAGTAAACATGAAGCAAATACTTATTTAAGTTAAACAAATTACAGATATATTAATTATTTATCTATTGTAAAAGGTAGTATGCATCTATATGAAATAAATGCATTTGAATTAAACAATTTTTGAAATCATTATTGAGATTACCCGAAAAACTGATGCTGTTTTCATTGATTCAGAAAGAAAATGCGGCTCTCAAGTATTTGAGATTCTCCTATGTGGCTCATAGTGACATGAAGTTTGGCCAACCCTGATATATGCTAACAATGATAAAAATCAATTCATTATTGATTTGTTCATTACATAGTAATAAGCAAAGCAATTTTATTTATTTAAAAAAATAAATACCAATACAGATTCTTATTATTTTATAATTTTTAATTTCATTACATAAGAGTATAAAAAGATTTTATAATTTTAGGTAAAAAAAAATTATGGATTTGAATTTGAAAATATTTTAACTGAATTCACAGCTCCAGTTTGTTTATATGTTCTAAATAAATGTCTATTTCATTAAAAATTTCTTTTTTTTAAAAAAATGTTTCTACTGTTAGCTTATGCATATTGGAGGTCCCTGACTTATGACTAAGGCTAGGAAGTTTAGGACCTGTTACCTTTTTCTTGCTGGTTATTTGCCGCACACAAAAAACGACACGTGTACATTTAAGGTTACTCTAGACCACAGCACATATGAAGAGCGGGTGCTAACCTCTGTCAGAATCATTGAGCTATTTTGATTGATCCACTTTGGGCCACCTTCCCCTATTAGACCTATTGTATTACATTAATTATAGACATTTTTTATTGCTAATATCAATTCAATATACGTAGCATTTTTGTTTATTTTATTTTGTAGCATGTATTATTACTGTATACATAGGATTTTTTTAATTTTATTTTGTAACATGTATTATTACTATAATATACATAACATTTTTTAAATTTTATTTTGTAACATGTATTATTACGTGAATAAATATATATATACATAGCATTTCTTTAAATTTTATTTTGTAACATATATTATTACTATTATATTCATAGCAATAATGGGAATAGGTGAAATGGGACAGTGAATAAAAAAATATATATACATTTTTTTATTTTGTAAATACATAGCATTTTTTTATTTTATTTTGTAGCATGTATTATTACTATTATATTACATTAATATACTCTTCCGATCTAACATGTATTATTGCTATTGTATTACATTAATTATAGATTTACCTTTTTTTATTTTGTAACATGTATTATTACTATTGCATTACATTAATTATAGGCATTTTTATTGCTAATATCAATTTGTATTCATAAATCATTCATGAAAATCAAAAATATTCAAATAAATAATTTATGTTTGTGATGAGGAAGGATTCATAAATCATTCATGAAAATCAAAAATATTCAAGTAAATAATTTGTCATAAATCATTCATGAAAATCAAAAATATTCAAGTAAATAATTTGTTCATGATGAAGAAGGTTCTAAATCATTCATGAAAATCAAAAATATTCGAGTAAATAATTTATGTTTATGAGGAAAGTTATTCATTTGACACTTTTTATTTTTTCGTTAAGATCTAATGTCGTTTGCCTTTTCCTCTTTCCTTCAAAAATCCTTCCAAGCAATTGTCAATACTCTTTCCTTCCAGCTAGGGTTCGAAATTCGGTAATTTTTTACCAGTAATTACCGATTTCTAAAATTTATAAAAATTACTGTTACCGAAATAACTATTACTGGTATTACCGGCTTTAAAAATCAAATTTTAATTTATTTAAAGTCTGTCATAAAACCAATTTTCTTTCAAATATTTTTTTAGAAAAAGGAAAATTAATTTTAATCATTTTAAGTTTGCGAAAAGCAATTAAATTCTATTTTGTCCCCGTCCTAAACCTACCTGTTTAGAATTTATGTAGATTATAATAGTCTAGGACTATATTCAAAGTTGAACATGGTTAAAATATTCTCGAGATATAAATCCTAACCTTTTCCTCTCCAATATTTTCAAATACAGTATATATTTGCTTTGCTAAATCGCCAAATTAAACTCCATTTAAAATTTGATGCTCGAGTCTGCGTAGAGCGTACTACCAAGGATTAGGTAAAATGGATACGAAACTCCCATAGGATAGCATTAAACTCGTTTCTGAAGCGCCCCTAGTGTATGCAGGAAAGAACTAAACGCATCACGTATAGCCGACTTTCAGGGGTAATCCCAGTCGTCCCCCACTTTATAGCTTTTAAGCTAACCTTTAACTCCTAAATTATTATTTTTATTAATTAGCATTAATTTTTTAATAAATATATTATTTTGGAAAGGAAATAAACATTAATTAGGAATAAAATAATTTTATTAAAAAATTTTTTCTAAATACGTTTTAATACATTTTTAAAATTTAGCAAATCTACACTTGTACCTTTAAAAATATTAATTTTTAAAATGACTTTGTCGTTAATTTGTAGGAATCAGTTTTATTACACACCATAAAGCCTTTTGAACAATATTTGTTCGTCGGCCATTTCAAAATATTTGTTCGTCGGCCATTTTTAAATTCTACATTCGAAGAACGCATAAGACGGCAGATGATTACAATACTATTATGCTATTATTACACATATCTTCCAGCATCTCTGGGAAATCGGAAGAATGATATTTCTGGTGTTTTCTTCTTATAATTGCTGCAAAAAAAAGCAGCACAACAGCAGTGACCACCGGACGCCATCTTTTCACAAACACTAATGCCATCTAGTGGTTGCAGGAAACGGAGTTTTAAAAATCGGCGAAGATTCGTATCCATTTTACCTAATCCTTGGTACTACGCAGCTAGGAAGTTCCGAATGTATTTTGATTCGAACGTTTCTATAAAGTGCTGTTATCTTCATTTTATCGATTATTTTTACATTTCCCTTCATAATATGTCTCAAAAAATCAAATGTGTGGCAATACTTTAAAAGAAAAAACAAAGAAGCTGAGTGCTAAAAGTGCAGTAAAATTTTGAAAACTATCGGTGGATCGACTTCTGGAATGAGGGCTCATGTAAGTAAGATTCATGCCAATGGTTTTCAAGATGTTAATACTGGTGCTTCTTCAAGCAAGAAACAAGCAAGTTTAGCGTGATTTTTGCCTAAAAAGTCTGTTACTTCTGCAATTGCAAAAATGGGTAACTTTCTGGATTACCTGCTGGCGACGAGCGCATTCCGTTGTACGGCCGTCGCGCGACTAAAAAGGGGATCCCATTTTTTTGGGGGTGGTAGGATGCTAACTTACTGTATTATCTTTAGTATATAAATTTGTGTCATAGTTATTCAAAGCTTATCTGTTATTTCAAATTATAGTAATAAAATATAGATTAAAAAAGTTAATTTGTAAGTAAATCCCTGTACAGGACCGAAATTAATCATCCAGAAAAGAAACATGGAATTATTTATATCGTTTTTTGTCAAATCAAATAAATATTATTTATAAATATTTTTATCCATTTTAAACAAAATTAAATTTTCAGATATGCTTCTAATTATAAGATTATTTTCTAGCATCTGTATTAAAACTTGGTTATAATTTGTGTGTGTGTGCCATAACCATTCCTCTCTCTCCCAGTTTATTCATATTAATATTTCAAGCACTCCTAATGAAACCACTTACAATATTGACATTTAACTTAACTACAATCAAACTATAAATGTCTTGAATAATTTTTGTATAATTTCAAATCAGGGTAAGTTTCTGGATTACAGCAATCGCTCGACGCCGCGTCCGAGAAGCGTCGAGCGATTGCTATGTTTTTTCCGATTAATTAAACGGCTCACACGCCCGTTTTTCGCGCCCCAGTGCGCAAAGCGAAGCGCAGCGTCCAGCCGAGAGGCGCTGGCCGAAAGGCGGGTTTTGTTCGCGTCCGCTATATTCTGCGGGCCAAAAAACCCCCGTGAGCAAAAAGTCCGCTCTCAAACGGGGTAGAAACCCCTGTTTTTTGGAGGTCGAAATTCCTTGGAAACGCCGGTTCTGAGGATCCGAAGGAACACTCTGGGATTATCCCGTCGACCTCTCAAATTTCCAAAAT
>AYEL01065331.1:0-23046 GCA_000484575.1 Olivierus martensii | reverse complement strand
CCTCCGCAGGGGTGGGCAGCCTGTGGAAGGGCTTGTTTCGCCCCATCACTTAGTATTCTGCCTGAATGGAAAGTGGCGTCATCTGTTAACAAAAAAAACCTCTTTTAATAATTTGTAGTCTTAAATTTTTAGAATGTTTATTTTGGAAATTTGAGGGGTCGACGGGATAATCCCAAACTACCCGATATTCTTGAGGGTCCAAAAAAAAGAAACCTAGCAAATACCAGCTCACTGAGAAAAAAAAATACTGTATTCCCTCCGCGGCCCCCTGTTCCCTCGGACCTCCGGAACTGGCCTATCTGCGGATTTTCACCTGCCGAAAGGCAGGGGTTTCTTCCCTGTGAGAGGTACGCCTATTTCCCGGCGGATGACACAAATTTATATACTAAAGATAATACGGTATGTTAGCATCCTATCCACCCCCAAAAAAATAGGATCCCCTTTTTAGTCGCGCCGCCTAGCTGCGCGACGGCCGTGCAACGGAACGCGCTCGTCGCCAGCAGGTAGTCCAGAAAGTTACCGAAAAGTGGCTTGCGAAGACGGATTTAGTTTTAATCAAATCGCAACTTTTAAATTTATTCAAAGTAATTCGGCAATAAACGCTTATGACAAAATGCCACCAACTACAGGGAATGGTGTAAAAAATTTAGTTTACAATTATTATGTAACCGAGAAAACCGAGCTATCTGAATATTTTGGGAGTCAAATTAAACCTGGAATTCGTTACTCAATTTCTATCGATCTAAATATACGTTTTTGTTCAATAAAAGGAAATTTTTCTATATTTTTTTAATTTAAGTTTTTTTTTTCTGTTAAATAAAACATTTTTTATTTCTTTCGTTTTTTTAATATCCTAATTAAAAATAAATTTATTGTTGGTAATTACCGGTAATCACAAATTCTTCTTCAGTATTTACCGGTAATTAAAATATTGGTAACTTTCGAACTCTACTTCCAGCAAGCCGAGCTATCTGAATATTTTGGGAGTCAAATTAAACCTGGAATTCGTTACTCAATTTCTATCGATCTAAATATACGTTTTTGTTCAATAAAAGGAAATTTTTCTATATTTTTTTAATTTAAGTTTTTTTTTTCTGTTAAATAAAACATTTTTTATTTCTTTCGTTTTTTTAATATCCTAATTAAAAATAAATTTATTGTTGGTAATTACCGGTAATCACAAATTCTTCTTCAGTATTTACCGGTAATTAAAATATTGGTAACTTTCGAACTCTACTTCCAGCAAGCAATTGTCAATACCGAGACATCGCATCCATGATACTTCGTCTTGCCTTTGAACTTCTATCAGAATTTGGATCATTTTGTATAACTGATCCCATAATTTCCATAACAGTGGTTAAACTTTTGAGAAAATCTGTTGCAAGTTCCTTTTGCTCATCTTCAGAAACACTTACTCTTGATGACTGATCATAAATATGAACTGTGACCGCAGCAAACTTTCGTATTTACTACACTATATTGATATCAAACGCACTGTGAGAAGGCATAGGTGTATTAAAACAACAAATTCGTGCAATTTCGGATTTATGTGAGTATAACGGTTTGAAAAACGCACCAAAGTGAATCAATAAAAAATATAGAATTCGAAAAACGCGTCATATTTGAAACAGCGTTAAGCGGGATCTTACTGTAGTTTATATTCCCATACAATACAAATAATAAGTTTACTGCTATTTGTTTAGTTTTAACTGCAGTATTCAATATTCATTGATATAAAATTTATCTAAAAGCAAGTGATAAGATACGAGAAAACTACAAGTTATATTTCGGTTTAATCTTGATTGAACTTGGCTATTTTTGATTTACTAATAAAAACGATCAATTTTTCTTAACCTTCTTTTTCAACTGTCATGTTAAAATGACCAATAATATATACCATAAAAGAAAAATATCTGTATAACATCAAAATTCTATTTTTAATATCTGAAAAGTGCTTTTGTAATCAATCCTGAAACAGCGCTCTTTATAAAAAAAAAAAAAAAAAAAAAAAAATGAAACAGCGCTCTTTATAAAAAAAAAAAAGCGAAGTTTTAAATACCAGCATCTTTGTCTCTATCTTTAAAATACAATATTTTACATTGGATTTATATTTTACTTACTTAAAATTTAAATTTAAAATATTTGCTATTTGTAAAATTTGTTTTAAATCAAAAAAGAACAATTTATATTGTAACTCTACTGATTTTTATGACTTTATTAATAGCACAAAAAATAAATTTTCACTCCCTAATCCTGTCTTAGCTTACTTTACATAACATTTCTGTTTAATTATGATTTAAATACAGAATTTAAATTTATTAAAGATTGTTTTATTCTTAGCTACTATAGATATTGATGAATCATTTTTCTTAACAGTTTACAATTTCTATCAACAAAAATAAGAAATTAAATAACAAGTTAATTTCCATCATCATACTTCTCAAGAAGTTAAGTGCTTACTATATTTTATCTTATCTTTCTAGTTGCTCCTCCACTATTTAATAATGATAAGAACAAATACTAAACTGATTTGTGTCTAAAATTCGTTGAAAAGTTAACCAAACTTAATAACACATATTCAAATTCTATTATTCTATAAATGAAAGAAAATAAAGGTGAGTAGTTGATATTAATAAAATTAATGCGATTTATACTAAAAAAAATAGTTTCATAATTCAACTGTTGTTTAATTTAACATTCCTAAAGCTTATTTTTTAAAATAAAACAAAAACGATTCGTTATTATGATGATTTTTTAATTCAGTTTCAGTAAATTAATCCAATTAAGGATATGTAGAAAATACATACCCTTAATAAAAATAATTAAATTTTTGATTAATCTTTTAATTTTCTATATAGAAAATAAGATAGAAAATTAAAAGATTAATCAAAAATTCTATTATATTTTGAAGTATTAAAGATTTACAGACATTTTAGCTTTTAAAATATTTTCTGCTGAGAGGCTCATAAACTTAAATGTAATACTATTATTCTATAAGTAATCAGTGGAAGGACATTTTGAAGTAATAACTCTATTCAATAATACACACATTAGATTGTAATTGACAATGAATGACTTAATATCAAAATTCACGAAAAAATATAATTAAGAGAAATAATTCCTTATTTTTTGTTAGATTAAATCTATAAAATAGAATTACTGTATTCATTCAAAGTAATTCTTTTTTATTTTAATCATTTTAGAAAGGTTGGAGATTATTCAATAGTAGAGAAAAACGTATGAAAAAATAATAAATTTAATGAAAATTAATCTGTATTGCAAAATAAAAACTTTCATCAAATAAGCGTTTATTTATTGGGAAATATTTTCTTATAAAAGTTATAAGTTAATTTAAAAACTTCATAATAAAACATATGAAATCTTAAAATAATATCAAAAAAATTATCATTTTTTATTGGGATTAATATTTCTAAAAATTTATCAAAATACAGCAACATAGCTTCGAAATTAAAAAATTTAACAATATTTATTAATATTAATATTCATAACTTCTCTCTTTCATGCACCAGTAAATACAGGTATCTCTCTTATAAGCATGGCTCCCTACAACACGGTTTCGCTCTAACACGATTTGAAAATTGTGGAAACCCTTATATAACATGAGACCTCTATAACACGTTTTTTACTTAACACATTTAGAAAATTACGTTTACTCTCATATAACACAAAATATTCATTAATTTTTGTAAATCCATACTAGGGACATACAATACACACACAAAATACATTTATGACTAATTTAAGCATTACTTTGTTAAAATTAGTCATAAATGCAATTTCGGTAGTTTGCCATGAGAGAAATGATATGCAATCTATTTTCGATTTCGATTTGAAATTGAGTTAATTGGTGACCATTGAGTAGGGCCTATTTTGTGTTCCAGACATTCAGTTCTTGGATAAAAAATAAATTTTTATTCGTAAATTTTTTTGGGATATATGTTAAGGAACGTGTTTTCTAGCAGGTTGTAGCGGGTTAGATTAAAAATTTTGTAAAGAGAGCAGAAGATATACAAACTTTAAATGCAAAGAAAAGTTCAGAAAGTGAAGCTGATATTGTTAAAGAAAAAACGTTCTCGTTTTAACGAAACAGTAGTAAGAAAGATATAATTATTAAATGAATGTCATATAGACTGTATACATTTTTCTTTCCTTTTGTTTTACATATATCGTTTTTTTAGGGACTTACGTATATACAGTATATATTTTTTTCTTTATATTTCATGTTATTAATAATATTAATAAAAATTAAGTTTCTTATGTGGAATTTAAAAAACTTATTAGTTTTTAATGGTTTTGGAACATAACTCTCCTTTTTTGTATTGACTTCAGGTCTCATATAACACGGTTTTCACATAACACGGTGTTTTCACATGTGTAACATAACAATTATGTGTAACATAACAAGTGTATATGTTTTCACTTATACACTTGTACTGTATATGTGAAATTACTTAATACAATTATCACATTTGCCAGAAATCATGAAAGTTTGAAAACAAAAAGTTCGACTCTCATAATTATTGTACTTTTTAGACAAAGTTGACCAGCCCAAATTGATAGGGAAACCATGTTGCCTGTAGAATAATTTTATATAAGATTTATATGAATAATGAACCTGTAACAGCAATAAGTTTGGTGTGCCATAGGTGAATAAAGGTTGAAGAATTCTAATGCTGTTTATGATACAAAAATCACTTCTCGGGCCGCGAGTTGGAGAGGCCTACTTTAGCCATTCGTTTATATCAGTGTTTCCCAAACTCTTAGTATTCGGAACTTCTTTTAAAATTTTAGTAATGCCAATGTACTCCCTCATGCAAATGTAATTTAGAAGAAATTATAACAATGTTATTTAAACACGAATAATTATACTTTTTTAACGTTTGCGTTGTAATAAATTACAGTATGTGAAACTTCGTGAACTGAGACCAAAAAGATTAAAAAAGAGATGATAAAAATGGCTTGACCGAAAAATCCCTAGTCGGTCAAGCAAGTTTTAGAGTAGTTTTTAAAGGATATTTAGGGAATACTATTTGGAAAATCCTAATCTAAGAAACCGAAATTGATTTTAATCCCACTGATCATATTATTTAATACTTTTCCATACAGCCACCTGGCAAACGAAAAATGAGAATTAATGGGCCGAATCCTATCCTCCTGGAAAACTCTGAAAATATGGTATCTAGATCTATGACTGTAATCCGCGTTATTCTGATTTATATACAACAAAAATAATTTGTGTGTTTAAATTATACATAATGTATGATTTAAGTGCAGCTAGACCTATAAATAACAAATACAAATTCACACTCTGGTGAGGTCAGTGGATGCAAGATGGAGTCCAACGAGCCGGACAAAGACCCCTCCTAAAAGACTAGAGTTGTAAGATCTGAGAATTGAACCCGAATCCTCCAGGATGGAAGCACAACACGTTTTCACTGCGGACATCCGGCTGACGAGCATTTAGATTGAATTAAGAATGTTAATATCTATTCCCCTACTTCAAACTGTTTGAGATTTCCAAGTATTTCTAGGCCTATTAGTGAGATATTCATAGGCAGAGGCTATCAGAGGGGAGCGAGAGGGGCAGCTGTCCCGGGCTTACGATTTTAGAAGCCTCAATTTATAACTCAATATATTTGTATAATTTTATGCTGTTCGAGCTTCAGTGTTTATCAAAATTTGAAGTTCTCTATCAAAGTTTTCCTTTTTCTTATATACTTACACTATATATTTGTCAATTTTTCATTTTGAAAGGCCTCAAAAATATTATTTGTCCCGGGCCTCCCATTTTTCTCTGAAAGGCCCTTTTCATAGGCTTATAATTAAGATATTAGTCCGTACATATAGCATTTTATGAGTACAGTTTGATTCATCATAAATATTAAGTTTGCTTATTTAATCGTTAACTATGGATAAATAATATTAAAGCGCAAATTTAATTAAAGCACTGTTTGTTTGATCTGGAATATTTTTATGAATTTAAAATATTTCATAATAATGAATCTTATTCATTTAACAAATATTTATTCGTAATTAATTTATAAATATTTTTGTTTGTTTTCTATTATTTTACGTTTATAAAAACAACACCAAATTAAAAATTTATAGTTAATTAAGTAGAGGTTTGGAATTAAGATATACATGTAGAGTATATTTTTTAGATTTTTCTATCATTTCCGCAGTAATATATTGGAATTTAGAGCCCGACTACGACATTTTATATACACTCTGCCCTCGATTTACACGGTAGATACGTTCCTGGAAAAATCGTGCAAACCGAAACCGTGTAAAACGAGACCCAGAATTCATACAAAATAGAAGGATATGTTCAATTAAACTGTAAACCGTATAAATGATCTAAAGAAGATAATGAAGAGTCGAGGATATAGAATAGTAAAAAATATTTATTTTAAAATTTTCCAATTTATTTATACATTTATGGAACTAAAAAAAAAAAAATACACTCAGCCCTCGATTTTCACGGTAAATGCGTTCCTGGAAAAATTGTGCAAACTAAATCGATTTACACGGTAGATACGTTCCTGGAAAAATCGTGCAAACCAGAATCATACACTCAGCCCTCGATTTACAAGGTAGATACATTCCTGGAAAAATTGTGCAAACCGAAACCATTTACACAGTAGATACGTTCCTGGAAAAATTGTGCAAACCGAAACTGCTATAAACGAGACCCAGAATTCATACAAAATAGAAGGATATGTTCAATTAAAGTGTAAATCGATCTAAACAATATAATGAAAAGTAGAGGATATGTTCTTTATAACCGTGTAAAATGTGATAAGGATTAAAGGGAAAAAAGGGGATTGGTTCATTAATTTTTACAGACAGTTTAATGCTTATACTTTTTCAATTTATTTTTGAAAATGACAACATAAACATTAATTAACATCGAATATGGTACAAAAAAAAATTAACAATATTCCGTACAAATAAAAACAATAAAAGCATTCAAACATAAATAGGCGAGCTGCAAGCCCGAGTTGAGTTTAGTTGAACTGCAAGATTAAATTAACAATATTCCGTACAAATAAAAACAATAAAAGCATTCAAACATAAATAGGTGAACTGCAAGCGTGAGTTGACTTTAGTTGAACTGCGAGACTTGGACAATAAAGTGAATAGTGAGCGATAAATTGTGAAAGCAAAAGTGGACTAAGAAGAACTGCTCTAGTTGAGTTTAGTTGAACTGCCAGACTTGGACAGTAAAAGTTAATAGAAGTTGAGTTTAGTTGAACTGCAAGACTTGGACAGTAAAACTTAATAGTGAGTAATTGTGAAAGCAGCGAAAGTGGACTAAGAAGAACTGTGAGTTATTCTGAAATAAAGACACAGTGAAAGTGGACTAAGAAGAACTGTGAGTTATTCTGAATTAAAGGCAAGCGAGACTTGGACAGTAAAAGTTAATAGTGAGCAATAAATTGTGAAAATAAGTGGACTAAGAAGAACTGTGAGTTATTCTGAATTAAAGACATAAATTAGTATTATGAGACTTAGACAGTAAAAGTTAATAGTGAGCGATAAATTGTGAAAGCGAAAGTGGAGAAGAACTGTGAATTATTCTGAATTAAAGACATAGATTAGTGTTGTATGAGAGATAATTATTGAATTTAGTTATAGTGAAACAAAATTATTTTATTTTGTGTGTAAATAAATTGGACTATACGAAATATGGCTGTATTCAATCTTTATTAATTTTCAAGATTATTTTGTTTTGTGTGAATAAATTGGACTATACGAAATATAGCTGTATTCACTCTTTATTAATCTCTACGAACTTGTAAACCCACAAAACGTGATAATATGATACTCTTTTTAATTTATAAATGCCATAATGCAAAACAATCAAAATAAAACCCAAAAAATTTTTTTTGTTTTTATTTAAAAACCGTGTAAAAGCGAAACCGTGTAAATTGAGTGCCGTGCAAATCGAGGGCTAGGTATACGCTAAAGCGCATAATATTAAATATGCTTAAGCATTCGCGGTTGCTTTTGCACAAACCTGAATAATAGTAACCTACTCATTTTCTGGTGGCTTAAGAACTCATTCAATTATTTTCACTATTTAAACTCCTTTGATTTGTATAGGGAAATGATAAAATATCCATTAACTTTTGCCGTTGTCACAGTTGTTACGAAAGAAAATGGTTTGCAAATATCACGCCAAGTGTTTTAATTGTTTATTTGTTTTGTAATGCTATTATATAAATATAAATCATTGAATAGTATGATGAATAGAAAGTGCAATTATAAACTCCATACATAAGAAAAAGAAAGTAATAGTATGATGAATATTCAGTTATCGGAATGATTCCAATAGATTCAATATCAGATTCTAAGGACCTAATGTTTTTAGCATTCTGAACAAATAAAATTTATAATTAAATATTAGGGAAAAAATTGAAAAATAAGAGTGAGTTTTAAATAATAGTATTAAAAAAATATTTTATTTTATAAACTTAATTAGAAAATAGGTCGTATTTATATAAAAATTATCTATGATTCACTTTCCTCAACTGGATTTCTTAGAATAATATAAACTGCACCTTAGGGTATGTGGAAAGTCTGAAAATGAATAATTTTCCAGTAATTGCCAGGGGAATTACGTAAAGGTATTTATTTTGAATGTACTCCGCCTACGAAACAAATTGTGGTAAAATAAGCAAATAATTATACTTTCACAATTTTTATTTCGAAACAGCAATTTTGAAGTTTTAATATTATTAGTAATTTGAATGCTTTGTTTTGTTATCGTAATTTTAGAAGAATTAGTTTTTAATTACAGTAAATCCAAATTTTTATAATCAAATATTGAATTCAAATATCGTATTTCATAAATTTAATATAAACTTGTAACCATAGTATAAATAATTGATAGTCTAATATTAATATCAAGATTAATACTATTCTGTAGTAAGTGAAAGGCAAAAAACACTGGACAGAGGAAAAAATAAATAAAGTTTAATGCGCATTCAAATTTGTTTATTAAATTTTAGTTTTTTTCCCCCTATCAAAGTGTTTGCTGTCTTTCATTTAGTTATTCAAACATACGATGGGCTCAATCAATGCAGTTTGTAATGATTATACTATTTCCGTAAATATAATACTATTATTTTAATTATCATTGTTAAATTAGATTTAAAAATATATTTAAATGATTTCACGATTGATTAGATGAAAATAAATAAATATATATATATATATTACTTGCATAAAAATGAATGTTTTAATTAAAATACTAGAATAATTGTTATACTAGTATTGTAAAAGCAATTATTTTTTTTACATTTCGACATAACAGCAATTCAATAGTTGTTTATAGTATGTTGTATTATGATTATCTTTTGGATACATATTGTATAAAAATTTATGATTTAAGAATAGATATTTCGGCTATAAAAACTTTACTCTGAATTCAAATTTTATTTGAAAAATCGAGATTGATACTTATATTTCTAAAAACACGCTCACCACCGCTAGAGGTCGTCGTAGCTGTAACAGTGCAACCGGTATGTTGACACCGGTTTACACCATTTTTCTAACGTTGCAGAAAAGTAGTTCGTGCTAGATGATAAGATTTTAAAAGTTAGAGAATGTAACAAATCACTATCATCGTCAAACAGAAACAAGCTGATGTTGAGTTATTTCTGATGTCAAAAGAAACTAATCACCGATGACTTACTGTTGAGGTTGGAACACGCCCTATATGTAATATATATTATATATATCTAATAATAAAAAAGTGTATTACATATACTAATAATATTAATGTTTTCCGGAAATGTTTTCAGCCTATTATGGCCGGCTGAGGCGGGCCATAGTATGCCAAAAACGTTTCCAGAAAACAACAGTATATTAGAATGGGTGCGTTCCAAACCTCATCAGTGATTAGTTTCTTTTGACGTCAGAAATAACTCAACATCAGCTTGTTTCTGTTTGACGATGATAGTGATTTGTTACATTCTCTAACTTTTAAAATCTTATCATCTAGCACGAACTACTTTTCTGCAACGTTAGAAAAATGGTGTAAACCGGTGTCAACATACCGGTTGCACTGTTACAGCTACGACGACCTCTAGCGGTGGTGAGCGTTTTGACACCGGTTTACACCGTTTTTCTAACATTGCAGAAAAGTAGTTCCTGCTAAATGATAAGATTTTAAAAGTTAGAGAATGTATCATTTAGCAGGAACTACTTTTCTGCAATGTTAGAAAAACGGTGTAAACCGGTGTCAAAACGCTCACCACCGCTAGAGGTCGTCGTAGCTGTAACAGTGCAACCGGTATGTTGACACCAGTTTACACCATTTTTCTAACATTGCAGAAAAGTAGTTCGTGCTAGATGATAGTGATTTGTTACATTCTCTAACTTTTAAAATCTTATCATCGTCAAATCAGAAACAAGCTGATGTTGAGTTATTTCTGATGTCAAAAGAAACTAATCACCGATGACTTACTGTTGAGGTTGGAACACGCCCTATATGTAATATATATTATATATATCTAATAATAAAAAAGTTTATTTATCCTGCTTCATGTGCTTGTTGTGATTTCTTGTGGATAAATATAACTTTATCAGTATTCATTCCCATTTAATATTCATATTTTAAATCTCTTTTTATGAAAGTATTAACAAATGATGTTGAGTTATTTCTGACGTCAAAAGAAACTAATCACTGATGAGGTTTGGAACGCACCCATTCTAATATACTGTTGTTTTCTGGAAACGTTTTTGGCATACTATGGCCCGCCTCAGCCGGCCATAATAGGCTGAAAACATTTCCGGAAAACATTAATATATTCCTACCTAAAAAAAAGGCCTTTTTTGTTTTCAAGAATTTTAAATATTATGATAGCAGAATTCTCTAGCAACAAATATAATGAAAAAAATAAACAGCTACTTAGCATATGGCAGAGATTATATAAAAAAAAAAACACTTTGTTTGTAATCAAAACTTTTAAATAAAAATCTTCTAATTGGTCCAATTACAAAATACAATACAGTAGATCCCCAATTTATGCAGTTAATTCATCCAAAAAATTTCCATGTAAATTAAAAAAATGCTTAAATTTGATATACAGTAATGTCCCGACTTATGCGAACTTGGAGTTACACGGTTCTTGATTTTTTCATTTAGCAACACTGCTACCTGCCATCTTCAGTGTGTGGAACCTGAGGATGGTACTGAATAGGCTTTAGGCCTAAATGCGGTATGTGGTGCGATGTGGATAAGAATAGGTAATGAGGCTTTTGACTACAACGACACAGAGACTACGGTTTAAGTAACCAATAGCTTCCTTTAATAGAGAGAGATTTTGTACATGGTAAAGTAAAATGACAATCAGTTTAGAGAGGATAAAATACCTGAGGCAGCAAAAGAAATTAAATTCAGTCCTTTCAACGAACAAGATGAATGTGATTTCTCTTCAGTCGGAGATTTAGATAAAATACCTGAGGCAGCAAAAGAAATTAAATTCAGTCCTTTCAACGAACAAGATGAACGCCATTGAATGTGATTTCTCTTCGGTCGGAGATTCCCAATATGGGGAGGAGCAAAAGACAGGTTGCTTGGATTTCTCTCTTGGTAATTATTGAAGAGAACTGTTAATACTGTCCGAATGCTGCTTTTGTCTTGTTCAGTCTTTTTGAGATTCTTGAGCACAGTGAACTGTCTCAGAGTTCAGAAACAAATCTTGGACATTCCGTATTTAAATATGTGTAAAGAACTGCAATTCTATTAAATATTTTTCTTCTAAATTACTGTATTTGTTAATCCTTAATCCCAATTAAATAAAATTTGTGTGTATTTATATGCAAAGTTGTACTCTGACTTATGCGATTTTTGTTGGACCCACCTATCATGTAACTTTGGGGTATTACTGTACATGATTGCATGCATTAATAAATGAAATTTATGAGCGTATTTTAAGCATAGGTGTAAAACAAATGAAAATTTTATTAAATTATTTTATGGAAATTCGGCAAAAAGAGACATATCTGCACATCTTGGGGACTTACTGTACTTTTTGAGGGCCACACAACAAAAAATTTCAGAGTTACAAATAAAACTTACAAACTTAATAATGCAAAAATTCCTCAACTTACATAAAAATTATTTTAATTACCAATACAAAATACTGTTTCTGAATAATTTACCTCCTCTAAGTTATCAGGCCGTTGATTTATTAGATTTTCTGCAGATTGCAAACAGGCTTCAAACCATTCAGGTTTATCATTTTTCATTAATCCTTCTAGACATTCTTGTATATATAGAGGGCAGTTATCTTGGTTATTACCAGTTTCAAGGTCATATGGTTCTAAATCATCGTCACTATTAACAGAATTAAAAATTTAATTAAAGAAAGTAGAATAAGTGAATTAATTTACATTAAATTCAAATTTACCTATCTAAGTCTTCATTTACATTAGAACTTGGCATTCTTATGTCAGATTCAATTTGTTCAAAATTAATTTCTTCTCCTTTTATTGAATTATCGGTTATATTTATTGATCTATAATAAAAATTAAAATTATTTACTTAAACTGTTTTCATTATCAAATATTAATAACAAGTGAGAAAATTATTATTATGCAATTATAATATTTGACATACAAAAAATTAAAACATACTATTATTTAAATGATACTAAATAGGTAGAACTGGTTCATCCAGATACTTTTTAGGGATATAAAGAAATACTCACTCAGTTAAACTATATTTTTTTCGCTTAAAAAAGTGTTGAAGATTATTTTTATTAGTAGTTAAAAAGAGAAATTTCTGACAAGATGAAATGCCTTCAAATGGCTCATCATCCTATCACGTGATTCCTTAAATCATCTGTTAATTGTCATTTTTGCAATTACAGGTGAGTTCAAATCTGATGATTCGAAGCGCATAACAATATATTTATATAGATGATAAAATATTATATTTTAAAATGAAATTATTTAATTAATCAAAGATAGCTGTCCCAATAGTTTATCAGATTTTTATTTCTTAAAAATGATCCTATAACAATTATTATTTCTACTTTATTAGTAAACAAAATCTGTTTCTATTTCTGTTCATGTTTTCTATATGTTATCTGCAAGCAGTATGATGTCACAGTTTAATATCCAATTTGTATGATAAAACAGCCTCTACTAACCTTACATTTGGACCTCTCCTGGAAAACAAAGTATGGGATCCAGAATTGAATCTGGCTCTTCTGAGATGATAAGAAACTACTTTCTATGACATACATAGATTTGATTTATGTAGAGTTTTGCAGGATAATCTACTTAAATAAATCTGCCTGTACACTAAAATGTTACATTAAATATTTATGAACCAAATACCTAACTATAGAAACAGCAGGACTATAACCAAGCAATAATATGAAATTTTAGATGATATTCAAATACTGAACTAAGCAGCTAGGATTTAGAAAAATAACCATTATACCATATAATATAATGTGGATTGTCAATTGGAAATGCTGATTACTGGGACATAAGATATAGTTCCTGATGGATTAGATGAAAATATATTAAAATAATCCAGAAAAAAGAAGTTACAAGAAGAATCTTATGCAATAGAGAGAAGATAGCAGTATTGTTAATGCAAAATGGATGAGAAAGGAGTAAACTGTATCAGTCTGGGATGATAAATCTAAGAAAATGGTGATGATGAAAACAGGAACTTACGACACTATATTGGAAAAGTTTATATAGGCTTATAGTATCAATTCAGAATAGCTACTAATAGATTTGATATCTAAGCAGCAAAGGAGAATTGATAAACTATTTAACATGAAAGTATTCTTAGACTTTCTTAGATTCAAGAAAATAAGAAACCCCAATGCCTTAGGCTGTTTGCCTATATTAAATTACACAATAATTCAATAGCAATGAAATTCATAGTGGAGTAGCAGTGAATATAATCACCTGCTTACTCCCTAAAGCAATGCTAGAAGAATGATATAGAGAAAAATTGGAAGGATACCAATACAATATTAAGTCACTGAAGGAGCTTATTGAGAAGCCATATGAATTTGGACTCTTCTCAGAAGAGACTGTCTCTTAAACTTTCAATTTTTCCCTTATAAACTTCCAATTTTTGTTGTTTCCAAACAACAAAAATTGGAAGTTATAAGGTTCCTATCTTTAATAGGACTACAGGTCAGTTAGAGGAGTATATTGGTGTAACATCTAGAAATCTCTTACAAAGAATTAATTAACATTGAGATATTATGGAGGCATCTTTGAATACATCTCTAGTTAAGAGATTTTGTGAATACAGTTTAGACTTAAATTGGGAAGAAGCTGAAGTTATGAAAACAGGTTTTGAGTGAAAACATTTCTATTTGCAAGAATCATTAATAATAGCAGAAAGGAGATTGCATATGAACATCATTAATGAACAGGTTAGTATGTCATTCTCTAATGCATGAAATTATAGGATTACTCCCATATGTTATCATAATCAATACTGATGTTACTACTATATTTATAAATATGTCGAAGTTTAATACTTTAATTATAATATTTATTTGTTATAAATAATTTATATTTTTTGTTACTCTCAGAAATATTTGTGAACTTTTATGTAAATAGCAACACAATAACTAGAACAATATTTATAAGATTTGGTTTTTAAAATTTTTAAATTGTATTCCATTAGAAGAGGATCCAATTTGGATCGAAAATTGTTTCTTCTTGATGCTTTAAGCTATGCTTCATTTTAGAATAAATTTATTACTGTTTTTTAGTGCTTATGGGTTGATATTTCATAATCGACATAATAATATATTGATATATCATAATTGACATATTTCATATAATCTTATGTCGATTATGAAATATCAATACATAAGCACTAAAATAAACTCAAATAAACTGAGGTTTTTAATATTGTAAAGTAACACCCTGTGTTGTATTATTATTTATTATTATCAAACTTTATTTTTATTCATTTAATGTTTTTGTGGAAATTAAACATAATAGAAAGTATTTGCTAAAATTTTTCTAACATTTGTTAATAGCTATATATTTTAATAAAAGCAAGAAGAGAGAATTACATGAATTTCTTTCTTAATTTTGTTACTAAATCTTTAGATGAGAAGTAAATACTTTAATTAGGTAGATAATTTTTAAAATTTGACATTGATCAGAAATGAAATAAAAAGTTGTGACATAATTTACAATATAAATATATAATTATTTCTGTTTAAACTCTACAACAAAAATAAATAATATAAGAATAATTGATAATTGTATACAAATTGAAAGCATATTATTGCTAAATTTGAATTTTTGATTTAATTTTTATTTTAATTCTAGTTATTTAAGATATAATAAATGAATCTAGGACACAAATATTTCTAATATTGTGTTTCTGATATAATATTGATAATTAAACATTGATTTACTTCTTCTTTGATTAATCCAGAAAGCAGATTATCAACCTTAAATAATGAAGAATCTATTGTATTATATTGAATCTATTGTTTTATGAGTAATTTTTACTGTTTTATAAATATAATTCATTAATATTTAATTATAATTTTTTAGATAGTTCCACAAACAGAAAATAAACTAGGTCCATCTTCATTTGAATTTGATTCAAGACCTGAGATTGGTGTCTGTGTAATGCTACAAAAAATGGAAAATGAGGTATGAATTTTATTTGCAGATAGTTTTTGATTTATGATAAGATTCAGTTCACATCATTTAGATTATAAATTAATGTGGTCATAAATCAGAAATATTTTATATCTATCAGTTGTACACTACCTTTATTCTTTATATCATAATACAGCATTATAATAAACTTAAGAAACATAAAAGCTAAAGAAATCAGACATAAAATGGATTTTATTAATATATTAAAATATTGCACATATAATTTTATTAATAATATGCATGTAAATTGTATTGTTAAATCACAAGGCTCACTAAATCATAATCAGAAGTTGATGTATTTTAAGTTCAGTAGTATCTGTATACTCATGTATGTGTAAATGTATATCTGTTAGATACTAAATGTGTATTATATATAATACTGCATTTTTTATAATATAAAGTGATTATACAGATTGTCCTTGATATAATATGGTTTACCATTTCAATAATAAAATTATAAATTGAAAATAAATGCTGTGTTTTTATGTATTTAAGTAGTCTTAGTTGAAGCAGTTTAATAGTATTGTTAATGATGGCCTAAATTTTACTCAAAATTTAGGCAGCAATGTATTAAGTGCATGAATGGATTTATGTATACTATGTCTCCTATGGTATTATAATTAAGAGATCTGAAATGTTAATATTTTTTTGTCTTAGTAAAGCATGAGACCTATTATAATATGAAGCTCTAACTTGCAACTTGTCTTGATTATACATAAATCTGGTCTTGATTAAATTCCTTAAAATATTTTAGTAGCCTATAGAATTTGGAATTTTTAGTACTATATAATAATAGCAATAATAATAATAATTTTACTAATATTAATGTGAATGTAGATTCATTTGTTAGTATCTAATTATAAAATTATTGGAAAATCAGCTGAATAGAACTATAAAAGATATGAGGAATTTCAATGAATTAAATATGTTATTGCTACTTTTTAAGGAAAAGCTAGAAGTTCAAAACACCAAGAAAATAATGAATCAATAAATAATTGAGATGAATAAATTAATCCAGAAAACTACATATATATGGGGTGCATTTTTCCAAGATATACATTAGAGAAGTAGTTTAATATCCTGATAGATGATTAAAAGCAAAAATCTGCAATTTCATTTTGCTAAAGATTTATTCAAAAATGTATATCTGGAAAATTGCATTCCATCTACTCCTAGTTCTTAATAATATAAAATTTCTTACTGTAAATTTTAAATGAAAGTAAACTATAAGCCAAATAAGTAAGATAAACTGTTTACTAAAGTAAAAATTCACAGCACTTCTAGCAATAAAGTATCAAACTAAATTTATTAGTTAAATAGTGCTGTGAATTTTTAATTTAGTTTGTTAAGGTTTTAGCAGTATAATAGTAAAAGTTAAAAAACTTTATTCAAAAATGCTTTTGGTTATCCAAGTAGCCTGTTTCACTTGAAATAGGCAATATCATGGATTATATATAAGGATACGAAACTCCCATAGGCATCCATTAAGCTCATTTTAATGCTGCCCTCTAGTAACTGCAGTAGAAATCAATCATTTTCCTAAAAGCCTGCATTCAGGAGTAAATATATACCCCTGTATGTTGGCTTTAAAGTTTTTTAATTCCTCTACCACCACTTTCTAGATGTAAAAATTCTTAATATAATTTTGAATGTTTTGAAGGATGATAAACATAGTAAAAATATGCATCAGTTCAAATCATTCTATACATACATTTGTTATAAGTACAGAAATGTATTTGAATTTGTTATAAAGATACAGGCAGAAGTCACAAGTAAAGTTTTTTTCGTGGATTCCAACTGTAGATTCAAAACTAGTTAGATTCAGTCTGAGAATGTTTTGCATAATATTAAGTACAGTAATTAAAGAGACTTCAAGTAAACCATATTTTACTTATTAAATCAAGATTTAGAATTTTCAAGAATACATGTTTACATCATTAAACATTCTTCTGTTAAAAAAATAATCTTATTGCAATAGAGAAAATTCATATAAAAATTTATACATAAATGTCTAACAAAAAATAAATTTATATATACTTAAATTTATTTATTGTCAGTATAGCATTCCATAAAAGTTTTTTTGTCTATTTATTCATATAACAATGATTCTCAAAATGTTCACTACATATATAAAAACTTTTAATTCTTCTGGTGTTTTTGATATTAGATCTTTTCTTTCATTTCGGATATCTATAATTATTCAAATAAGAAAAGAATAATTTAATATATTTTAAGCATTCAAAAAGAATTAGTTTATTGATTAGTAAAGCACATGAGTAAATTTAAATACCTGTAAAGTTAATGATCATAAAAACATAAAGATTGAACTTTATACACAGGTAACTTACCATGCCAACTCTCTTGGAAATTGAAAAACAATAAATCTGGAATTTTTTTGTTATAATTTAACTGAAATGAAACACTATACTGTCCGACCAGCTTTACCCGCCACCATCGACGCAAATACGTGTGCGCTAACTGAATGAGTCCAGTGACAAAATAGGAATGACAGCTTCGCACATTGATTGTTTTAGTTGAATGGAAGTTTATTGTAATGTCTATGCTAAATGATTAGTTTCGATATTGGAAATAGTATATTTAACAGAACCGAAACCATTCCCACTTGTCATTATACCAACTGCGACTCTCCCTTTCGCATTTGGACTCATCCACCTTAAGTTAGGCGTGGCTTTTGTGGACAGACAATACATGATTCCTCCCCTCGCCATTTTTTGAAATACTCAAAGTGCCACCTGGCTATTGCAGTAGAAGTTGTTAAGTTTTAAAATTGGCCAGACTTTCGTATCTTATAATCTATGGGCTTTGTGGATACCAAAAGCATTTTTGAATAAACAGATTATCTTACTTGTTTGGCTTAGTTTATTTTTACCTAGTTCTTATGGAATATTTATTTTGATTAGTAATAATCTGTTAATTTATGGTACTTTCATGCAATGAAGTTATTATTATAATTGTACATACATAGAATGATTATACCAGAAGATTTGTAAATCTGATAATTTTAAATAATATCAGAGTTAAACTAAATAGCACTTAGTTTCATTAATTCTGAATTATGTTCAAATTACTATAGTGCTGTAAATAGCATTCAGTTTTATATAATCTTAATCATGTGTGATGATAAATATTTCAGAAAGAAAATAATCCTAAAAAATTATACATATATGTATAATGGCAAAAATGTGTATGTGTAAATAGGAAGAATTATTTAAATTGATGTCTTTTATTAAATATATCCAAATTTTAATTGAAAAATTAGACAATTAGGTTTATGAATATGATAATAACTTATACTTATAGAAGAAAAAATCCACTTGCTTATAATATACCACTAAAGCTACTAGTTCAGAGTCAATACAGCACTACCAGCAAGTATTAAACCGTTTTATTACTGCAAAACGTTTTCGGACCCGTCACCGGTCCCTCATCAGCACATTTCTTTTATTTTAAAGTTATATTAGACTGTTATCTAAAAGAAATGTTGTACTGATGAGGGACTGGTGACGGGTCCGAAAACGTTTTGCAGTAATAAAACGGTTTAATACTTGCTGGTAGTGCTGTATTGACTCTGAACTAGTAGTTTAAATGATAATAACTTTTATGATCTATGACTGGTATAGTTATTGGTACACTCCAATTTGTATAAATTCTACACTGCACAAAAAATCTTAATCCCCAAAATAATTGTTTATAATTTAATGAATAGCATGACTATAACTTAAAAAATATGTATTGCAACAATGATTTTGACACTAATGAAAGTATCAAGATCAATGTACTAATACTTATAGTTATAAACCTATAACATATAATATAAATACTATGCATGGTACAAACTGTTATACTAATAATTTATATTAATGATTGAATAACTATTAATAGTAAACTCTTTCATGGGCTTACTATAATAGCTATTTAATTGTTAATACAGAAATTCATTATATTACAATGCCTCTTGTACAATGCATAGTATTATGAGTTATACAGTTATACACAATACAGAATATACATAACTAAATATATAGGATAATAATCATAAATCAAGCTGAAAAGCATGTAGAAATAACACTTAGTCACACTATAAATATAAAATCTGGAATACTTTAGAGTCTTTTTTGGCAGGATTATGCATTAAAACAATTATAATTGTTTTAACATGTAATTTTGTAATTTTTATGATTATTAGACTTTGGAAAATAAATGGTTTAGAAATATATGTATAGAGAATATGATTATTTTAATTTTTTTTGATAATTGCATTGCATAAACCAGACATTTCCAGAAATGTAATTTTTATGTAAGTCTGGAAGCATTTATATTAATATTCTATTATGGATGCATTATGATAAATATTGTCTGTTGTTTTTTCAGCTCATAATAATCAAGATTTCTTTGTAATATATTTATTATTTAGAATACTATTCCCTCGTATAATAGCCTAGAATATCTCATTTATTCAACTTAAGTTGAAAAGTTGGATAAATGAGGTATTCTAGGCTAGATCAGAATAATTGTTTTCCACATGTGTTCTTTTTTTTATTATTACAGAAATGAGACCAGTCACAATTAAACCTTTTATCGCAGCAGCCATAGTAATAGGTACTGTAAGCATTCTTAATGTAACACAGGATGTCATGACAAATCTGTAACTTATTAGTATTTATAAACCTAATTTATAATATATATATATAAACAGATAAACTTGCTTTTTTCCATCGAATGTGCCAAATTACATGATGGTAATCCCTGTAATATTACAATTATACAACAATTATATTACAATTTGAAATTTTTGAGATAAGTCGAATTTTATCTTGAAATTTGACTCGAAAAAAGTTCATCGGTTCAATACAATATATATAATCTAAGAGAATTCACAAACCAAATGAGCCATAGAGGAATATTTCTGAATAAAATTTTCTAATTTCAAATATTTGAATTTATAAATAATTTTAGCATTTCATGCAAATAGAATTTCTGCAGTATTTTTTTTCTCTAGTCCAGTTTGTATTTACATATATATATAGCATACTCTACATATTTAAGTAGAGGTAAAATAATTAATATATTTATATGTATATGATATTGTTTTATTTTAGTTGATATTAATAATAAAAATAAAGTGCATATAAATTTATTTCTATTATTAATAGTAACTTTCTATCTTACAAATGTATAAATTAAATCAGTTAGGAGGCAAGTTAAACAGAGAGATCAGCTTCAACAAACAAAATGGTACCATCACCATCAATAGTACTTTTGCAAGTGAAAGATATTGGTTCATCTACTTCACTACAGAAGTATCAGTACTAGGTTTCTTGAGGAAAATATCTAATTTGGTTTACATACTTTGTTTTTTCCCCCTCACTGTAAATTTTTTTCTAACAAAAAGGGCATGCTGAATTATTCTACTTTTGAGAATCTTTCAAAATTTGCATTGTATCATTTGCAAAGTCACAAATTTTAGAAACTAGCAATAACTAACCTAATTGTTATAGCATAAACATTTCAAAATCCAATCTGGCTTGGCCTTCTAAATTGCTGAAAAAATAAATTCCGAAACAATAACTATTATAACATTAAATAACATAACGCTAACAATTGAAATTTCATAGTTTTTTTTATGAAATCATGAACTCATATTAGAATAAAAATAATGAAAGGAAGTTATTGCACTTATAATTTGAATAAATACAAAAACAAATAAAGTAATATGAAATAATTTATAAAAATCCATAAAAAAACACTTACAAGGTGTTAACAAGCTCTATTAAAATGATACCTTGAATGTGGCTCTGTATCATAAACATTTAATAGTTAGTATGAAGCAGTGCCTATTTAATTTAAAAAATAATATATTTTTAATTTGTTTATTTATTTTAAAAATAGTATGCAACTATAAAAAATTGTAAAATATATAATAAACAGTTTTTGAAATCATTGATTAATCAGTCATAGCTACCTTTAAAGTCTTTCTAAGCTTCCAAACTAAAGAGCATTAATAAGACAATAACAAAATTCATGTCTCACAGAAAAAATATTTTAATTACTGAAATGTTTTCAGTTGAATAATTAGCCTCCCTCAATAGTTTGCACTATATTGAAACATAACTTATAGTATTAAAATAGAACATAACAAATATACATTCAAATTATTTAAATAAAAATTTAAATAATAAGATTATAATTAATTTTTAAACTCTAGTGCTAATAATGTATTAGTTCAATAATGTTTTCTTTATTTGGCTTAAGACATATATTTCAACTACCTTTTGAAATCAGCCCAAAACTGCAGTTGTGGGCTTATTTAACTGAAATCATTTTCAGTTATTAAAGTGTTTTTTTTTTTTATGAGAAGTGAATTTTATTAATGACTTATTAGTGCTCTTTACTTTGGATGTTTGGCATTAGTTAAGGTTACCCTAAAAAATTTATTGCTGTTCTCAATGATTCAATATTCTCGTATGTGGCTTATAGAGACCTGAAGTTTAGCCAACTCTGGTATATAGCTTAGTACTAGACAGAAAATATTTTATAACTATCCTAATTTGATGCATATATATAATTTAAATCATCATATTGGCAATAACATTTTCAAATATAGCATTTATGACTATCATAGTAATATCATAACTTTGTTATAAATGGCTGTTTTTGGAATTTTATATTTAAATTTGTAAAATTTTTATTTTCCAGATTTAAATATATTTTTGTAAAACTGCCAACTTTGAATTGGAGAGTGTCTATAGTTAAACTTCAAAAGAATTTTATTTAAAACAATATTTTGTTTCTATAATTAAAAATTTTTATTTAATTTTGTAAATTGTTTCTAGAAAATTTAATTAAAAAGTGGAAAATGTTGTATTTTTGATTTACGCATGTTCCTTGAGTTATGAACATAATTAGTATATAAGTTTTATTCGTAACTTAGATACTGCCATTATTCAGCCCCTAAAAGTACTGAAGTAACTTTACAATTGTAATATATTTCACTATTGAATTATTAGAAGTTTCTTTTTTAACAGATTTAAACAAAAAATTCCAATTATAAAGAGAGAGATTTTTTATGTAATTACCACCGTCTTAAAATATGCCATAATATGTTAACTAACTATATAATTTTACATAATGTTAGTTGGTAGAGCATTCTGCTATCATATTATTTAAAATTATTGAAGAGCTTTTGAAATATCATGAAAATTCATGTTCATAAGTACAAATGCTTATAAATTGAATGTTCATAATTCGAAGAGCACCTATATTTATTTTTGATTTAATTTATTTTTAACTTAATTTATTATTATTAAAATTTTTAACAAAATT
>AYEL01065329.1:0-20892 GCA_000484575.1 Olivierus martensii | reverse complement strand
TCCCACAAAACCATGGTGAAGTAATACGACGCACCTCTCAAGCATTGCCGAAAAAAATGGGTTTAAAGTTTCTATATTCTTTATATACCGAGTCATATCACCCCAGCATCGGCTGCTGTGATAGCGTGATATGTTCGGCGTTCGGCGTGTGATTGACATCACCAACGATTGAAAGGGTGTGGGTTCGAATCGCTACTGATAAATTTTTTTTATTCTTTTTTTTTTATCGAAAATGAAGTGGAATATTGTATAATGTATTTTATTTTTTTATAATTATTTTATTTGCCATACTCTAAACATTTCCACATTGTCAAATGTGGAAATGTTTAAAGAGTATGGCAAATAAAATAATTATAAAAAAATAACTTCTCATTAATAAAATACATTATACATCATCAATAAAAAAAAAAGAATAAAAAAAATTTATCAGTAGCGATTCGAACCCACGCACTTTCAATCGTTGCTGATGTCAATCACACGCCGAACATTTATCAGTAGCGATTCGAACCCACACCCTTTCAATTGTTGGTGATGTCAATCACACGCCGAACGCCGAACATATCGTGCTATCACAGCAGCCGATGCTGGAGTGATATGACTCGGTATATAAAGAATATAGAAACTTTAAACCCATTTTTTTCGGCAATGCTTGAGAGGTGCGTCGTATTACTTCACCATGGTTTTGTGGGAGGGTTGAACTACAAAATACAAAAAAAATTGGCAAAATCGGAGGGGGCCATGGTTGGCACTCCCCTAGTAAGTAGCTTTTGGTTGACACCAGTCCTTATGCTAATAATGTGTGCATTACTAGATTTTTCAGTTATTACTGTTAGTTTAAAAAATTGTTTGAATTTCTGTAATTTGTTTTGAAATGTAAAACACTTATGAAGGCCAAATTAAACTATTACTGTTAGTTTAAAAAATTGTTTGAATTTCTGTAATTTGTTTTGAAATGTAAAACACTTTTATGAAGGCCAAATTAAACAGTTTAAAAAGTGTTATTTTCATAAGAAATAATAACTTATAGCAGGATAAATTAGTTTGCTAAGTGCTGAGTACGGTTTGTTGATTTTAATTAAAATAAAGAATGAAAATAACATATTATTTTCACATTGGTGACTATTATCTGGAACTTATAATGTTATGAATTATAATTAATCATGTAAATTGCAATAAACTTTTGCTATATTTGCAAAATTCACAAAACATTTCAACAAAGAAATCTATTATAATTCGATTAGATTCAAAACTCAATATTGTTGAGTTATCTGGAAAAATGTTGTCTAAATATCCAAGTTCTTGTATGGAAACAGAATTTCGATGATGAATACAATTACGAAAAAATCGGCAAAATCGGAGGGGGCCATGGTTGGCACTCCCCTAGTTAGTATAGGAAAAATATGGTGATAGAAATATAATATATAGTAGTAAAATAAAGAATGAAAATAACATATTATTTTCACATTGGTGACTATTATCTGGAACTTTACATGATTAATTATAATTCATAACATTATAAGTTCAAAGCTTGCTTGCATTCAGTTCCAGCTTTGTATAATTGGTTTCTTTTAAATATTTCAATACTTTTTGCAATATTTCCTTTAGATCAGGGCTGTCCAACTTGTGGCCCAACAAAATTGCAAACTACTTTAAAATATTGAGATTTTTATGTACTATTTTTTTATTTTTTGAAATTCACTGTACATTATCAAATATCCTACTAATAGAGAAACAGAAATTTGTTTCATTTTTGTACTAAAAATATATAATAAAAAAATTATGGTTTTATTATTTAAATATTTATCTACACTTTCTATTTCTACTTCTAAAATATTTCTTATTTCAAGTAATTAAAACTTCTTGACCTGCTTAATAATTTTATAAAAAATTTCTGAACAAAAAGAAGTCAAAGATTATTATGCTATGCCATTTTCGCTTATTTGTCATGGTGGATATTGTATATTGTATATTATTTACTAACTTTTTTTGCTTAACAATTATCGTTAGAATGAGTTATATTTTAGGTGCAACCCGAGATAATTGTTTTCTTCAAATGTAGCCCAAGGAAGCCAAAAGGTTAGACACCCCTGCTTTAGATGGTTCATCAATGGTTTTCAACAGCTACATGTTATCCCACTTCACTATTATGTCAAAAGATACTATCCTTAGTGTGAGCACTGTTTGTAATGTTTTAATTTTCACATCATTATTATATTTTTCGTTCTAATTGCTAAATTTTTTCTCGTGTAACCTATGTATACCTTCTTATTTATTAGTAGAATTTCATATGATTCAATTCTGTCTTTATCATTAAATAATAAATTGATATATAGCAGAAGAAATACAATATTTAATTATCTTTCTCATATTTAATATTTGTCTACTTATGCCAACTACATAAGGCTTTATATTATTATTTGTCTGGTTGTCTTTCTCGGAAGTTAGCATACTTTTTAGGAAGTTTAGAAATTTTATATAGAGAGCTGAGAAAAATTTTCTCAGATTTATTAACGTTCTGAATGGCAATGCAAATGTTTTCAATTCTGTCTTTATCATTAAATAATAAATTGATATATAGCAGAAGAAATACAATATTCAATTTTCTTCCTATACATTTTTTAATTATCTTTTTCATATTTAATATTTGTCTACTTATGCCAACTACATAAGGCTTTATATTATTATTTGTCTGGTTGTCTTTCTCGGAAGTTAGCATACTTTTTAGGAAGTTTAGAAATTTTATATAGAGAGCTGAGAAAAATTTTCTCAGATTTATTAACGTTCTGAATGGCAATGCAAATGTTTGAATTTTAAAGTATTTATAAACACAATTATACAATAATAATAATAATCTTACTCTTGATTATTCTCTTCTTCTGAATTGGGTACGGTTAGAAGGGAATTCAAATACTTAACTTCCTCTGTCATTTCATACTAAATAATATGGAATGATAATGAAAAACACATAACAGAAAAAATTAGATATCAATTTTATATATTAAATAATTAATTTTGATAATACTTAATAGGGAAATATATATACCTCAAATTTTAATTTTGGTCCTTCTGGATCTATAATGGAAGACATTGATTCACCAATAATCATTCCAAGAAGCCTTATAGAAGCTTCTGAACTGGCAATATGATTATGAACTCCTTGCATTAGTTTATTTAAAAAATCTTTAAAATTTAATTAAATACTTGTAAATTTTGTGTGTGTATAAAAAAATCATTAAGTATAAATATCAAAATGTGCTTATAACCTTGCTTATAATTTTCTATTCCATATATTTGCAAATATCCTGTGCATATCATAAGTATTCTTGTTAAATAAAGTTGTTGTATATACGTCTGATGTTTAAGAGCACTGCCATCACTCCAAATATCAAGTAACTTCACTACTGTCTAAATTAATAATTCAGAAATGAATTTGACTTCAATAAAAATGATCTTTCAACTAATTTTAACAAAATAATATAAATTTTAAAGATTCTCTTCTTTTAAATTCTATAATATATAAAAATGATGATGATAATCCATGTCAGGGAAAGCATGTATTATTTATTCACCAATAATATTTTTTGATTGCATCAGTTTAAAATACTTCAAGCAAAGAAAGATATATTAATATCAAAAATGTTTTCCTTGAATAAATAATTCAATTCTGAAATTCCAGCCTGGAAACGGAAATGCAGAATGTGGAACAACAGGCGTTAGGCCTACAAGTGATATATCAAATTTTGCACGGGTAAGGATGGGATGGAGGCAGTTTGTTGTGTATGGACTGAGACAACATTGAATATAAATTCAACAGTTTCTTTATTATTTGTTAAAGAGAGATTTCTATGTACAAATATTAATTCCCGACAAGCAAAGAGAGAGAGATACCTTAAATTTTCATAAATGAGGAGCACAAATGAAGGGAATTCACTTCCGGTCTTCCATCCTTTTACACAGTCTGTAGTTTCTTTTTAAATAGTCTTAGGCCAAGAATTATTGACGATGATGTAAATTTTCGGTTTTCTTTTGGATATTAACAAAGATGACATGCATAGCACAAATGGTACAAATCGGAGACTGGACGAGACATTTTGAAAATGGAGAAGCAGCAACCAGACAACAAGACTTCAAACCAAAAAGCTTCGACCTTCTTTGTCCCAGCTTTTTATACATTTAACCTCTTTCTCACCTTTCCCAGGGACAATTCTATCATACATAAGAAGCTCAGGTGTCAAGTCTTAGATTTTGCGTTGACATCTGACTAAACCATCTACAATTTATTACCTCAAAAAGAATAATAACGATTTCGATTACATCCTGTTGTTTTATTTTGACATCGTCCTCACATTCCTCAACTCGTCTTTGCAACAGGGGAGTTTCCCGATCCCCACAAAATAATACTGAAAGTCAACCTTAAAAAATTTAATCATTTACAAGTAATTATATAACAAATTTATTATGCATTTTCTTCCTACACCAGTTTGAGTTGGAAATTTATCATATTTCTCCTTTTATATAATACACAATGTTATTTTTTCGATGTTTTCTCTATACATAATTGCACTATCATCTATTAAATAATACAATGCATTAAAGGAGCTGTTGAATATAAATTCAACATGATTATATGGACTCCCATCTCGGGGAGTCCATATGTCCAATGTAGACATGGCAGTCTTAAAAAATCATATTCTTTAATATTAGTTTAGCAATCATTGTATGATGAATAGATTTCTGTTCTATCAGTTGTGATAAAATTTTGTTTTGACATTTCAGATTTGATTTCACTTTTGTATCTTTAAATTCAAAATTGTCTGAATAATATTTTATAGAAGCTGAAAAATCAGAGTTTCTTTGGCATTTCCTAATGAGCATATCCTTTAATAAAAATAAATCTATAAAAATTACATTAGCTTTTTTCCTTTCATGACTTCCTTCTCTCTCATGACTTAGCAAAACAAACAATGTAAAACAATGTAAGGAAGAAATGCTAATAAATATTATATGTTAAAAGAGTTCTGTTTTATTTATTAATTTGATAACAATTTTTTACTATAAGTATTAATAAATGCTCAAATATTTGCAAGGTTTAGAGCTAAATTTCTTTAAAAATCGAAACAGACTTAATTTATTTATTTAATAAATTTTTCAATGACTTTTTACCTTATAAAATATTTTTCTTCTTTCTGGCGACTGTGCAAGATATCCAATAATATTTCGAGTGATAACATCCTTATGAATTAAAATAAAATTTAGACTTAGCAAAATTAAAATTACAATAAAAATTTACATAATAATAGTAAATCATTTCAAAAGCAAATACTATAAAGCAGACATTTATATATTGCATAGATAAATTATATATAACTATTACCAACATATATAAACTATGTTAACACTGATCAATAATGACTGTTAAATGCACAATTGTCACTGTTTTTTGTGAATTAAATAATATTTAATATGCAAGAACAAAGTCAATTGCTTTATTTCCTGGTGGATGCATTCTCCTTGTTCATCAAACAAATAGAGAGTGTTCCAAGAACAAAGTCAATTGCTTTATTTCCTGGTGGATGCATTCTCCTTGTTCATCAAACAAAGAGAATACTTTCATCAGGAAATAGAGTGTTCTAAATCTCAACAGCAAGTCATCAATGATTAGTCTCTTTCGAAGTCAGAAATAACTCAACATCAGTTTGTTTCTGAAACGACTTGCTGAGCATGGAAATAAGACGGCAGCTAACATGGTGATGAAGAAGACAATAATGAATGTTATAACTTCTTTAGTGTCATTAGAAAGCACTAAAATTTATTTACCAATAAACAGTGACGATGATAATGATTTGTTACTATCTCTAACTTTTAAAATCTTATCATCTAGTAGGAACTACTTTTTCTGCAACGTTAGATAAACGGTGTAAACCAGTGTCAACACACTCACTATCTCTAGATTGTTATTACTATGTTTAGTGTCTGATGAGCTCAACACTAATTGGCTTGTTGAGTTTTGGAACGGTTTGCTGAGATTTTTTGTTCGTCAGCGATTAGTCTGTTGAGGTTTGGAATGCACTCATATATATCATAAAAATGGAGCCCAAGAATGTTGGCTGACTACTACTGAATTTTCAAAAAAGATGTTCCTCAAGCAGAAAGTTCACAACAAGTACATTTTAGATAAGAATAAATTCAAATACTATATTGTATATTTTGGATAGGTTTTTTCTATTACAAAAATGATTATTATTCAAAAACTGTGCCTGACAGAAAAATTTCATTAACAAGTTTGAAATCACTGCAAAAAATTTCAAAATAATCATGCTTTCATTTTCATTTAACAGAAAAAAAGTTTATTTTTGTTGATCATTGTAATTTTTATGAATTCAATATTGCTTTTAAGTTCTTAATCTTTTGAAAGTAAACTAACAAGCATCCTATTTATATGATTTCAGAGATACTCAGATTTAAAATTCTTTTTATTTGTCCTAGGTTTCTATAAAGCACAAATAAAAAATTCATCAAACAATTTATTTTTAATTTTTTGAAAAATAATCACTTAGTTCTTAAATTTCTATATCTATGCTCATAGTATGTTTATTAATTTTATCTAATCAAATGATGAATTTATACATTGAAAATAATATGAGTCAAACAATTATGCAGAAATTTTCCAAACAAATTAATCATGTAAATAAAGGAGCTGCTCCATATAATAATAATAATTTGATAAGTTTTCTTGGCAGCTGCAGATATACTAGTAGTTCTTGACTTTACAGCAGTGGGAAAAAATTTACAGGGTTATAAGTATGCTTGACTTATGAGGATAATGTCATAAAAAAATTCCATGATTGGTCAATGCAATTTCAAGATTTGAGTTCCAGACCTAAGGATGATTTTGTATATCATATCATATTTTGTCTGGTTCTTGTAGTTATATTTTATTAGGCTAATGTATACTGTTCTAGTAAACATTAATAGTGAAAAAATCCATAAATTTTGGAAATCTGACTTCTGACCATTCCAGCTTTATGACTTAAGTTGAGGACTATCTATATTACATTAGTGTTCCATAAGTGGCATATTTAGTTATCCAGCCATCATATGTGGAAATATTGTTGTAGTGGCAATGTTCAAAATAGTGAGCAATGCAAATAACTTAAAAATATTTAATTTATCAGTTAATATATCCCTATTGGCTATGCATCAGTGAATTATATCAAAATAGTTTGGAGTAATAGGCCATTTGATTCATAACAATGTTATAACAATTCGAAAAGTGTACTCAAGTAAATAGTTAGATGAATCCCAATGAAAGTGGACTCAAATAAAATAATTAGATGGTTTTGCAATCAGAAAACAAAGAATTACATCCATAATATTTACCTAGTTTTATACTTTTGATGCGATAATTCATGTATATTTCTAAATTCTGACAAACTTATAGGTGATTCAATAATTTTTTCCACTGCTATACAAATTAATTTGTTCTTGGAGTGAGTTTGTAAATCAAGAATCAATTTCCCATAGACATAATGTTAAAAATATATTCTGTTCTTAATAATGAAAATTTACCACAGTAAAATTAGTAAAAGTCAACAAAATCAATAGTGTATGATGTAACAATGATTTACATATCTAAAGAAATGAAAGCATGACTTTTAAAATCAAGCAAATAATAATACCATATTACATCGAATATAAGCCGCACTTTTTATTCAAATTTTTAAGTTGTAAAGTATGGGTGCGGCTTAAATTCAAAGCCGCACCCATACTTCTCCCGATCTCCCATTCCCCAACGTTCGGGCTTTTGCTTTACGCTCTACGCATGCGCATAGTATTACAACTGTTGGTAACAGTTTATTCGTTAGTCCCCCGTTCGTACTTAGGCTTAGCTGATAAGTACATAGTATTGACATTCGTTCTAATTTGCGACTTTGCAAGTTTTGTTCATAACTTGAAAAGTTCTTAACTTAAAACACTGTTAAATAGCATTTAGAAGTACTGAAATCAGTGCATATACTCCATTTTGAAATATATTTCAAATATATTCCAATTAGAAGCATATTATTTCAAAGATTTGAATAAAAAGTTTTGATTATAAAACAGGGTTTTTTGGTGAAATCTCTACCATCTTGAAATACTGCCATAATGTAACTTTGCATAAATAACTGTGTAATTTTACATTGTATTTGTTATTAGAGCATTCTGCTATCAGTGTTTAAAATTTTTAGAGGGGTTGAAATTTTCTGAAATTTAAAAATGAAATTGCACATTTGTAATTATGAATATTTGTAATTTGAATAATGTCTGTATTTAATTAATTAAATTTTTCAGTTGTAATCTATATTAATCCTTCAATATTAATAATACAAATCTCTTAATGTTTCACTGAATTTTATACATGTCTGGTCATGAAAAAGTTTATTTTTGATGTTTGCATTTTTTACTATTACTTACCATTTTTTCTGTAGACTCTACCTAATAATGACTATTTCATGTAACTCAATATCATTGTAATGCAAAATGTTTGTGTGAATATAGTTGGTCCCTGATTTATATGGTTTTGATTTATACAGTCAGATATGTTGATACATAGGTCTACTTTTGTTAGATTTCCATAAAACACGAATGAAACTTCATTAAATAATTTAGTTTTTGCAAAAATATCACTTATGGCTCAAATTTCATTTGGCCATTCCATTTACTAATGAATTATTCATGTATGTTGAATTTAAACATTGTTGAACTGAAGCAAAAATTTTTTGAACAAATTAACCACATAAGTCGGGGACCTATTGTATTTAATTTTTAATGAGATATTCATTTGAATTTTGTAAAATTAACCTAATTAATTTTATAAAATTAATTTTGAAAATACTTTCTAGGAATGGTTATCTTAAGATTTATTCAAATTAAATCAGCAATTTTAATCTGTATACTGCAGCATACTAATGTGCTGTAGATATTTGGAGATTGAGAAGAAATGAGAAAAAAATTGAAGAATAAAAACATTATCATGGTAAATTTTAGAAGTATTGTATATTTTTCTTAAAAGACCAACAAGAATGAAAATAATATTTACTGTAACAGTTCTTTTTATTAAATATAGAAAAAATTGTTACTGTAAAATTCAAAAATCTACGATCAATCTTATTTTTAAAAATAACACAATGATTAGAATTTTAATTATTGAACTTTTTAAAAACAATCTTAATATCTGAATTTTAATAATAAAATTTCCTCTTTAAAAAATTGGTGGTGTTTTTTGACAGTTTTAGTGCCTTGTTCAATGTTTCTAGAGTTGAACATTGAAAATAATTGACTTAAATAGAACTCTTCAATAGCATTTTAAAGATTTTTGCTGTAGATTATTAAAAATGTTTATTAGATCCTTAATTCAGAGAGACAAAAATTTTGAACAGAAATAATAACAGTTAATAAAATAAAATTTATATTAAAAAAGACAATATTTCATCAAATTGTCATTATCATCAAAATTTGTTTAGAAAGCAGATTATGAAAGTGTGGAATACTCTTTTTTATCATAAAATAATCAAATAAAAGCAAAAACAAATGTAAGATAAAGTTCTAACACAGTAAGCACTACTAGCAGTGTGAAGGAAAAAAGGTTTTTATTAGAAAACTGTAAAAATGTTATCAGTATTTCTCAATGCCATCTTCAGTTACAAACTCATTCTAAATTAGAACAGTTTTTTAAACAAAAGATTTTAGAACGTAACAGTAAAATTTGAAAAATAAATAAACACAAATAAATCTTTGGAAAAAATAATATAGGATAAAAAATTATTAATGAATAAAAATAAATAATAAAAAATAAAATAAAAAATAATAGGAAGTATAAAGTCCAAGATATAAATATCTGTTAGGTGTTAAGTAACAACATCGTATAATAATGTAGAGTCCGATAGCTAGAGGCATTAGCAGTGTAACTTTCTAATGTTTAAGTTAACTTGGAAATCTTCTTTGGTTATTCTTTGCATTCTTTTCGATAGCATACTTCCATGCCGTAGATATAGAATCCACCTGCTGTAAATTAATAACATTTTCATAACGGTTAGCTTTTAAGATTTCCATTTTCTCTGATGTTAAAAGCTCTTTGTCGTCTTGTATTTTCTTACAGTTTTCTAATAAAAACCTTTTTTCCTTCACACTGCTAGTAGTGCTTACTGTGTTAGAACTTTATTTAAATTGATCATAAGCAGTTTTGTATTTTAGAAGAATTTTAAATGTAAGATTATGATAACTTATAAAAGATCAGAGGATGGAGTTGATACTTAAAACAAATTTTCTTTTGTTATAAGTAATTTAAATTTAAGTAACATTCTAAAATTTATATTCCAAAAACATTGTATTCTGAATAATTATAAAGATTAAGATTATAGAGATTTTTATTATATTATAGAGATTATAGATTAAGATAAAGTTTATAAAGATTAATAATTATAAAAAATTATTAATTATATGAATTATATATATATAAAATTTTTATACAGATTATTTTTATTTTCAGATTTTATGTTTAAACAAAAATGGTTATACAACCAAAATATCCTCCTGTAACAACAGTTTTTCTGGCTGGAGTAGGATTTGCATTCTGTGGAACAGTTCTTCTGATTATTTCATTTTCCTGTCCATATTGGCTAGAATCATATGCTGGAGCTTATACTGAATTTGTGCGATTAGGTTTGTGGGATGTATGTTTCAAAGACTATCGTCATCCATCGTATCAATATGATGAAAAATTTGATGGCTGTCATTGGATATTTAGCAATAAATATCAAAGCATTAGAGATTGGTTACAACCAGGTTAGTTTGTTTAGAATTTAATTACCAGTATATAAAATATTTTCTTTAAACATAGAAGAATCAACATTTTTTGGCAGGGTTGCAAAGTTGGAGTCGGGGAGTCGGAGGTTTTTTGGTGAAGTCAGAGTCGAACCTTGCAAATTTTAGGGAGTCAGATTTTTTTTAGAAAGGTGGAGTCTGAGTTGGATCATTTTTCATCTGATTCTGCAATCCTGGGTTGCAGAGTTGAAGGTTTTGGGGTGGAGTCGGATTTTTGAACTGCCCATAGTCGAGAATCGGAGTCAGATCTTACAAATTTTAGGGAGTCAGAGTCAGATCATTTGCCATCTGACTCTGCAACCCTGCTTTTTGGTATAAATTTTGTAAATGAATTTAAAAATAATTATTACATATAGTAAAATATTGAAACAAAAGAGAATAAATTTAATGGAAAAATAATATCCCAACAAAAATACTTTATATATAAATCATAATATAATTTCTAGTAGTTTATTCTTGATGATTATAAATTATTATTAAAACTTAATATTACTTGATTGATGTATAGTTGCTTACTATAACTGTTTATGATTGTTTATGATATTTGTATATTTCTTTTTACATTTTTATCATTTGTTACTTAAAAACAACAGATGATATTTAGAAATATGAATTCATTTATTATTATATAATTATATGCACTATATATAAATGGATGGCTTCCTTTGTTTTTTATAAAATAATAAGAATTTATAATTGTTTATATATATATATAAACAAAATGTGTGTGTGTGTGTGTGTGTGTGTACACAACATCTATATGTAGAGAATAATTAGTCTTCTGTATTAACTGATCTATTAAATAGATTGTTTATGTGTAACATTTACTTGAGTGCTTATGCCATTTTATTATGAAAATTACTGTAAGATGAGTTATAATATTCATTTATATATATAATTACAAAATGATATTTTTATGTTAAATAATGTCTTATTTTCTAAAACTATTCTAATATATAATAATCAAATTTAAATATTATCATAATTATTTCAGTAGTCCTATTATTATTTCATATCCTTGTTTAAAACATGATTCATTTTATATAGATCATCAAGAATCAAACTCAATATTAAATCAAAAATTTTAAAAGATGAAAATTTTATAAATTTGCAATTACACTAGATCTCAAATTTAATAATAGATATGTTCCTGAAAAATAATATTCAAAGTAAAATGATACAAATGATACAAATGATACAAATTCAGAAAGTTATTTTTCATAATAATTTATTGAAATACTAAAGATAAGTTCTTGAACTATATTTTTAAATTTAGTATATGCTATTTTAGTATTAAATTTATTCTAGTAGATAATTGTTAATTTTAATCAACCACTACTTTCATTGAAAATAATTTATTGCTATTTTTATTTAATTTATTGTTTTTTTTACTGCTAATTTATAACCATCATGGTATTTGATACTCCAAAAGAGGATCAAACACAATAGTCCAATAAAAGACTAACTTCTACAGTTTTTGAGTTGGATTTTGAATAATTAGTTTTCAGCTTTAAAAATCACAAAAATATAAAGTAACATAAAATTATAATATTCTAAATCAGCAGTTCTTAATCTAGAGTGACCAGCTGTCTTGGTTTGTCTAGGACTGTCCCATTTTGACACACAAAGTCCCATATCCTGGGACACCTAAACACACCTACTCTACCCTTTTGTATTTGTTTTCTTCAAAATGTGTGAAGAAATATATAACGTTTATACAATGATTTCAAAAAATAAAAAATAGAAACTGAAAACGTGACCAGCTGTCTTGGTTTGTCTAGGACTGTCCCATTTTGACACACAAAGTCCCATATGCTGGGACACCTAAACACACCTACTCTACCCTTTTGTATTGGTTTTCTTCAAAATGTGTGAAGAAATATTACGTTTATACAATGATTTCAAAAAATAAAAAATAGAAACTGAAAGCAATGCTGTTTTTTATATCAAATGAATATGCTGTAAAAATCTCAACAATTTCACAACATTCAACAGCTAGTAATTCACAGTTTAATAGATTACCTATAATTACATTCATGCTCTCCTTTGAAATTTTAAACATTGTTAGTATGGGCCCACAAATGTTAACAGGCAATCTGAACTTTAAATAATTAAAATCTATAAAACAGCATTTTCTGCAATAAATATTCAAAAGAACAACTTTATTACTTAGAAATATTTTTGGTATTTAGTATCATTATCAGGTAAACATAAAGTGCAGTAGAGTCTCTATAATCCAACACACATGGTTCTGGGGCTTGTCAGATTTCAGAGATTTGTTGGATTATTGGATGTTCAATGAAAAAAATGGAATTACAAAACGAATACACTCAGTTTATTAAGACTTTCCTGTCATTGCTCTTGCTGTTCAAATCTTTCACTTATTAAGACTTTCCTGTCACTGCTCTTACTGTTCAAATCTTTCACAAACCCCTCATTAAGACTTTCCTGTCACTGCTCTTGCTGTTCAAATCTTTCACAAAATCCTTAATCTTATCCCAATTTTTTTAATATCATAAATGATGGCTCGTCCAATACCATGAAACGAAGCCAAATCACCCAAGACAAGTTTCTTAATTATTTCTCCTTTTTTTGACCACAGTCAATCTCTTGTGTTTTTGTTTTTACTTTTTCTGATTTGTGACATTATGTAAAGATAAATAACAAACACTGATACAGTAAAAACACTATTTTGCAGTAAACAGTGTACTGAACTTAAAAAATAGTCCAATTATAATGCCTGTGCAACAAACGAATAACAACTGATAAATTGTTTTACATTATTTTCTCTCTCTCTCTCTCACACATGGACAAGTTGTTACCATAGTTGACATGAAAATTTCACATGGGTGGCATGAAGATTTGCAGAGTATCAGACAGGCAAAGGGCCAGACTACAGAGACTCAACTATATAAGAAAAATATCTATAAAAACAGAAAAAAATTAAAAATAATTATTAATTTGGCAGTTAATTCAAAAAATAAACCGCTGGGGGAAGTTTGGCTAGCTTAGGATTATTTGAATCGTGTAAATCCTCTTAGTAAATGTTGATTTAGGATTGGTTATCTGACTTGAGCCAAGTTTGTCTGCCCGGATTTGCCATAGAGGGCCCGTGGCTAGGTCTATCCTGTCCGGGAGCGCTGGTGTCGGCGTAAGTCCGATAATTTCTAAATTATATACATCCCGAAATTGAAAATCTTCCGGTGCCTTAGTAGTCTAGCTGGTAAGGCATCGGGACAGTAACCTGAAGTCCCTGGTTTGATTCCAGACCGAGGCAAATTTTTAATTTCCGGAAATTAGTAAAAATTAAAGTTCAGTTATTAAATTTAAACCACCTTCTTAGCCTAAATTTTAAATTAATAATTATTAGTCTGACAGATGTGGCACCGTAGCGTAAATTAAAAATAATTATTAATTTGGCAGTTAATTTAAAAAATAAACCGCTGGGGGAAGTTTGGCTAGATTAGGATTATTTGAACTAACAGTATATTAGGTGAATGAGTTATGATAGAATAAATCAGGATTGCAATGATTGTCAGTGCTGATGACGAATTTTCTTTGTGTTTTTCTATATCAGATTGTTTTTCTGAGAAGCAGTATAAATTATTAAAAGACAATATAGAAATATAATAAATTGGAACATCTTATATTTATTTTTGTGATTTCTAATCCACAGTTTCAGAAATCTAAGGATACAGGTAGTCCTCGACTTACGATGGGGTTCCGTTTTTCATAAATCGATTCTGACCTAAGTCAAGGACTTTTTTAATTTTTGATTTATTTGATTTCTGTTTTAATATTTTCATAAATTGACTTTCTATTTAACTTAAAACAGTTAAACAAAGCTCTTCTCACCTTTTTTTTACGTTGAAATTTTCATAAGTAGTATTATTTCTCTTACTGGACATGACAGAGTTAAGACAAGATACAGTAATAAGGCTTTGCTTGCCAACTAATGGCAACGCTACAATGCTTATACAAAAGCAATGTGATATATGTATATGCAAGTGGGAAAGTTGAATTAGAGAATTTTTAGTAATAATTTTTGGCCAACATAAGTCAAGGACTGCCTATATTTCATTTATTTCTTTTGGATATTTATAAAACATGATAAAAATTTATTTAATAAATTTTTTGTAAAAGTATCACGTATGATTATAAATTTTCATATTTATACTCATTGTTTGTATTTAATCATTGTTTATCAATGTTTTTATATATAAAGTCTATAAAACAGCACTTTCTGCAATAGACATTCAAAAGAACAAACTTTATTACTTAGAAATGTTTCTAAGTAATAAAGTTTTGCAGAAAGTGTTTTCTATTTTTATATATATTTTTCTTATACTTTATGTTTAGCTGATGATGCTACTAAGTACTGAAAACATTTCTAAATAATAAAGTTGTTCTTTTGAATATTTACTGAGTAAGTGCTGTTTTATAGACTTTAATTATTTAATAATCAACAAATGCAGTAGTTTAAATAGTTTTTAGTTGGACGTTATATTGAAATAAAGCTAGTTTTTATTTAATTCTTAACATTGTAAATTTTTTGAGTTGTGGCCATGTTTTTGAGTTCAGATAATGAAAGTGATAACAATTGCAATATCAACAAGACTCAGATATCATTCAAAAAGAAGGTTAAATACCTTTGTTGTTTTAGTAATAATTGGAAAAACATGTTCTAGCAGATTAGAGAGGTAATAAACAAAAACAGAACATATTATATATAGTTTAAATAGTTTTTTAGTTGGACGTTATATTGAAATAAAGCTGGTTTTTATTTAATTCTTAACATTGTAAATTTTTTGAGTTGTGGCCATGTTTTTGAGTTCAGATAATGAAAGTGATAACAATTGCAATATCAACAAGACTCAGATATCATTCAAAAAGAAGGTTAAATACCTTTGTTATTTTAGTAATAATTGGAAAAACATGTTCTAGCAGAATAGAGAGGTAATAAACAAAAACAGAACATATTATACAATGGGTCAGCAATTGGCGGCCAATAAAAGTTGACCATACTTACATAGCATGTGGCCCATATGTTGAATTATTTGAATAATGATTTTATAATATGAATAATGACTTAATTTTATACTTATACTTTGTGATATCGCTATGCAACTTGGCATGAGTCATCAGGAATGGGGATAACAAAGATGATCTCACATCTCAGATTATAAAGTGGATACCATAATGTGACAAATAGGCAGGCTGCAAATAGGTCAGCAAGGAAACAATTATATTGTGATGCTTAAACTACATTATTTTGTTTTTAGATGATAATTTTTCATTCAGCTTCATTTTCATGTTTGTTTCATATCTCATATTTGAAATATTTCTGTATTTTTTAAGATTGATGTAATAAAAATTGATGATAAATATTTTGTCACTTATTATTTTATCTTAATTAAATGGTTGCAGCCCGATTATTAAAAATAAAAGTTGAATGTGGCCTATATAACTGAAAAGGTTGCCAATTCCTTCTATACAATATGTACAAAAGAATTTAATTATTGGGAAGAGAATAGTAAGGATATGAAAACATATAAACATATGGAGATCAAAATATATCCTGAGTTTGTGACAAGTCTGGCAAGGATGCATCCCAGGTTGTCTAAGTTGGTCACTTTAACAATCACATACAATATTAAGCATTTTTTTTATTTACCACAGACTATTAGATTGTCAAAGTATGGATAATTTTGAAAGATGTTAAATTTAGCTATTTAAATTAAACAATAATAGATTTCTTGCTATAGCTCTGCAAATCCATGGTCAAACAGTGGTTCATAGATCAAAGGTTGAGACATATGTGCTATTCTAAATGATTCTATTTAGCATTGGCTTAAGGGAATGTGGCATCCTAAACAAATATTGCAATTGAAGTTAAGTTTAGAAAAATCATATATCTGGTCAAAAATATTGATGATGATCCCAATCTTATTTGATCTGATGATGACCATAAAGGAGGATTGAAAACATTAGCCTGATAAAAGACTAGCTTCTGCAGTTTTTGATATAGTTTTTGAATGAATATTTACAATTATAATTTTAAATTTTATATTTTCTATAACTAATATATTTTAAATGAATTATATATACATCAAAAATTAATTAAAAATCATATTAATCTTTTAGGATGGATGATGTTTGTCCAAGCTATGATGTCAATTTCACTCATATTTTGTATATCAGCTCTTATTATGGCAAGCCTTGTTTTGATGCGTTACTTTATGAAATTTGAGATATTTATATTGATTTGCTCATTCATTTTAGAATTAGCAACAGGTAAGTTTTCTTGAAACAAGTTTATAATTATTTAGATGTAAAATTGTATTCTTTAGATCGAAATAAGTACATTAATTTTATCAAGAACTTTGTTAGATATTTAAAATTTTTATTAGAACAATTTAGCTTGATAGATGCTAACATTAGATAACAAACTTGAAAACATGGGAAATTTATCATATATAGTAATTATAAATCTATTATTTGATCAGTGGCGGATTAAGCAGTAAGAGGACTAAGTGGTCATGTAGGGCCTCGAGGTCTTAAAATGTGTTTTAATTAGAGTTCGAGGAGAATTACGTTTTTTTGTATATGTTGCAGGACAAACCCGAATTTAGGAAATACTAGAATTTCCTAGTCAAAGCTAGAACGTCCTAACATTGGTCGGACGTTCTAGAATTTCCTAGGCCAAACGCGAAATGCCAAATATTTCTTAGGAATTTCTAGTTTTTCCTAGTCAAAACCTGAAGTGGCAAACACTTGAAATGCCAAATATTTCTTAGGAATTTCTAGTTTTTCCTAGTCAAAACCTGAAGTGGCAAATACTTAAAACAAAACTCTTCATCTCTTATGTATTCCCACTCAGAGTTCGATATTTGCCAACAGAAATGTTTTTTAGAGAATATAAAATACGAAGTAAAAAATTTTAAAAATTGAAAACATTCTTAGGTATCTCTTATTTATTTTTGCAAAGTAGGCTTTTGTGGCATTTAAAATTACACAAAATGTTATTCTTTTTGCACGAACATAACTTGGATACACAATGCTTGTGCTTTAAAGTGGATTTAGCCATAAGTACGTGTTTCACTGGCGCAGATTGCAGTCTTCCTCAATGAGATTTGTTTATCCGTGTGGATATTCTCTAAAAAACATTTCTGCTGGCAAATATCGAACTCTGAGCGGAAATACATGAGAAATGAAGAATTTTATTTTAACTGTTTGCCACTTCGGGTTTTGACTAGGAAAAACTAGAAATTCCTAAGAAATATTTGGCATTTTGCGTTCGGCCTAGGAAATTCTAGAACGTCCGACCAACGTTAGGACGTTCTAGTATTGACTAGGAAATTCTAGTATTTCCTAAATTCGGGTTTGTCCTGTAACATATATATCAAATAATTATATTTTGTTGTCCAAATATCATAATAATAACATTGATGTTTGTACTTTTGAAGAAAAATTTGGCTATTTTTTAATATTTCTAAAAGAAAACAAGGACACGATAAAAATGCCACCAGATATCTATCAAGCCGCCAAAGAAATGTCTTCTTGTTGTCCAAATATCATAATAATAACATTGATGTTTGTACTTTTGAAGAAAAATTTGGCCATTTTTTAATATTTCTAAAAGAAAACAAGGACACGATAAAAATGACACCAGATATCTATCAAGCCGCCAAAGAAATGTCTTGCATATTTCCCAATGTTGAAATATTATTGAAAAATTTTATAATAATCCCCTTATCTAATGTGTCAGATTCCATATTTCCCAATGTTGAAATATTATTGAAAAATTTTATAATAATCCCCTTATCTAACGTGTCAGAAGAAAGATCATTATCTGTTTTAAAGCATGTAAAATATATTTAAGGAATACTATGGGGAAGAAAGATTAAATAATATGGCCATTCTGTATATAGAGCAAGAAATTTTAAACTGGATTAACACTGCCAAAGTAATTGACGAATTTGAAGAAATAAAGCAAGACAGAAATTCGTGTAAAAAATATGTTTTTTTAATAAATTTATTTAATGTGTTATAATATGAAATTTTTGATAGTTTTTCTTTTTTGTTAATACCTTAATGAGAGTTATCTTGAAACATTTTTTTTTTTAACTTGAGTTTGAGGGTTCCGAAATTTTTACCACTTGGGGCCCCCACTTGACTTGATTCGCCACTGTATTTGACCTGAAGAAAGTAGAATACATTGTACATAAATAGATGCCTTGTTTCTTATAAATTAATAAAAACATAATTATGTAGTTCTCTAAAGATACAAATAATTTTATACTTTTGATATATACAAATATTCAATAAGAAAAAAATGTTTTCAGCTTACAATGCAGCCAAAAAATTTTGCCCACTGTATTTGACCTGAAGAAAGTAGAATACATTGTACATAAATAGATGCCTTGTTTCTCATAAATTAATAAAAGCATAATTATGTAGTTCTCTAAAGATACAAATAATTTTATACTATTGATATATACAAATATTCAATAAGAAAAAAATGTTTTTCAGCTTACAATGCAGCCAAAAAATTTTGTATTCTTTTGATTATTATTTATGTTCTATTATAAGCTGAAGATAGTTGAAAATAATCAGTTACCTTTTTTAAATCAATCAAGCTATAACAATTTTTTTTTTAAACATTTGCATTGCTTGAAGAGATATTATTTTCTTTTGATTATTATTTATGTTCTATTATAAGCTGAAGATAGTTGAAAATAATCAGTTATTTTTTTTAAATCAATCAAGCTATAAAAATTTTTTTTTAAACATTTGCATTGCTTGAAGAGATATTACCCACTTTCAGAAGTGATTAATATCTCTTCAAGCAATGCAAATATTTTTAAACAAAAACAAGCACTATATAGCAGTTTCCATTCCTAAGATTTTAATCAAGAAATGTTTTTGATTGACATTTTTGTTATATCTGGTAAAGTTAAGTACAAGGGTGTGTCGACAGTTAAAAGGAAAGTATTATTGCCTTTAAGGCTGAGTGATATCCAATAAAGTCAAGTGCATCCAGATGACCACTATAGGAAGTCATAAAGACATGCAAGGGTGTGTCAACAGTTAAGTGCCCTTAGGGTCTGGTGCACCCTGCCAGTCCCTGCGGGAGAACATGTCCTGGCGTCATCACATTCAGTCACAGTCACTTTCACTCTCTCTTGTCTTACCTTCTGTCTGAGTCAGAATGCATATTGTCCTAGTGTCCCAGAACAATTGTTGTCTTGTATCACCTCTGAGATAGAGAATTAAAACTTGTTACATGTTGTTAAATTGTAATCTTGACATTTATTTTCAACATACGACAGGTCTAAACATATCAACTGGTGACGAATGTCTAAACATATCAATTTTCAACCATCTTCAACCATTCTTTCATAATTATATTATAATAGAACATAAATAATGACCAAAAGAATATAGAATCTTTTATTTTAAAATTCAAATAGTTATATGCCAGAAATAAAATGACAAATAGACAGATATATATGTGACAGTATAAATGTGTTTATGATTAATAAAGATGATAAGCAAACAGAATATATAGGAATGACAGTTAGAAATCTTAATGATAAATTGCAAGAGCATAAACATGATTTAGAAATAGGCAATTTATCTACCATTCTTAATAGAAGATTCTATGAATAGAAATTGGTAGTTGAGTGGAAAAGAGCTTGAGTGATTAAAAAAAGTGATTTGATATAAAAGAAGAAAAAATAAGTGAATCTATTGAAATTATACAAATATTGGTCATAAAAATGTGTTAATGATGAAACAAGTGAATTTATCTAATGTCTGTATTTATACTGTATGAAAGAACCATAATTCTCATCATATCCTAAATTGTATTTGTTCCTGTATATTGAACTTTTACGTTAATTTTCTCTGTTATATCTGGTAAAGTTAAGTACAAGGGTGTGTCGACAGTTAAAAGGAAAGTATTATTGTCTTTAAGGCTGAGTGATGTCCAATAAAGTCAAGTGCATCCAGATGGCCACTATAGGA
>AYEL01065325.1:0-24320 GCA_000484575.1 Olivierus martensii | reverse complement strand
AAATTTTATTTTAAATTAATAAATTTATAATGAAATTTATACATATATATACAAAGAATAAAAGTTAAATTACAAATACAAAAAATAAGATACTGTATCTGTGTTTGTAACTTTTGCTTTTTGTTTGTGTATACATGTACACCAGTAATGAAATAGGTTTATGTTTTTATATATATATGAATGCTATATATATATATATATGTATATACATATATATACACCCATATGTATATATATACACTGAGTATTCATTTGATTATGCACAATAGGAAAATTAATGTAATTTTAGATTATACCAATTTCCTGCTTTATAAGTGCACTAATTTAAATAAAAATGATTGTTCTCAAAAAGTTTATGATGTGACAAAACACATTAAAAAATACACACAAAGTGCAAAAGATAGAGAGAAAGTTGAAAGACCTGGTGAGAGGTCTTGAGTCTTCAGCCATAAAGAGAACAGTTATCATCATCATATTTCTATATTATATTAACTGATATTGAAATGCAGAGCAGTAATCACTACTACTATACATTGTATGTGTTAAATCAGTTAATAATATATCGCATGCTTATTCATTAAAAATGATTGGTTTACAGATTTCTGATCTTGTGTGTGAAATGTCCAATAAATTAATATTTTTGAATGTATTTAAATATAAATATTTACATAAAAAAAACATATTTTTAATAATAGAACTGAAAAGAAATGAAAATTTGTTAGAAATAAATATCATAGATCTTGCAGTTTTCAAAGGACACACTATTAATGTGAAGAAACAATAATATGATCATTTTATACACAATAGAATCCAAATTAACTGAGATTCATTTAACTGAGGTTCTCTATTATCCAAGATAAATTGTTGAAAAGTTGTATTTTATTAAGGCAATGGTTCTTAACCACTGCCTTAATATAATACAACTTTTCAATATACACACTTGTGAATTGCTCTACAATATACTTGTATTCTGCAAATTTGTCACAACTGTTCCACAAAATTACGAAATATATGTAACCTATAAATTTTAATAAGCATATGTTAAGAACATCATGCATATTTTTATTATTATTGATAGTTCTAATATTGTATAGCCTTATATAGACATTATTAATTTTGATGTTTTGTAAAAATTTTTTATAATTAAAGTGTTCTGCAATTCCAAAAAGGTTAAGAACCACTGTATTAAGATGTAGTGTTAACAATTGTAAATGCACATTTTTTCTTGTCTATGGCTTATAAATTTTTACATAGTAGTACAAAAAAATTAAGAACCACTGTATTAAGATGTAGTGTTAACAATTGTAAATGCACATTTTTCTTGTCCATGGCTTATAAATTTTTACATAGTAGTACTTTTTTTCATTTTTTTAATAATTTTTGTAATAAAACAGTTATAAATAAAATTAAAAATATTTTATTGTATAATTTAAAAGCCAGTATGTTCAATAAGTGGGCCTGATCTGAAAATAGATAGCATATCATGTTTGTTTTCAAATCCAGTTTGTTTAATAATAATTTGTCAAATCTTTCACATTATTCAAGTTTTTGATTATCTGAGGTTATTTAATCTACATTATCTCATATAATTGAGATTCTATTATATTTTCAATCTTATTTTGTGCAGAATGATATTTAAATACATAAGGAAATATTAATTTATAAACAGTCAAACATCTTTATGTATTTTTAATAATAGAATCACTAAGATAATGTTTTCTGTTAGAAATAAATATAATGGACTATGAAGATGGCATGAACATATGATGAAGCCATGCCGTGAATGAACTGGCAAATCTTACAAAATAACAAAAGTTTTATGTTTTAACCGATCAATGTATAAACAATCCACCTTTATAAAATTTTTTATTCATAAAATTTATTAGCTTATATGGAACAGTATATTTAAAACTTAAAAAATCTTAAAAATAATTTCATATATTCTATTTCTAATGGTATCTCATTACTAAAAAAATTATCTGTTAGATCTTTAAACTTTAACAGAATTTATTTAGATATGAATGTGATAGTAAAATTAAATGTACAATATATTTAATATATTGCATAAATAAACTTCCACTTATATAATTAGTATATCTATATATAAGCCTTAAGTGAAAAAAGATAATTTTATTATAGAAGTACTTTTGACTTCAAGAAGTCATCATCAGCTATACACAAAAACAATTAGAATGCAACATTTCAGAATACAATATGCGGAATGTTATTTAAAAAATTTTAAATTATTAAAAAGAATTATAAACGAATGTTAAGATTACCTAATTATTAATAAACAAATAAAGGGAGTCTTAATCACACCTAAGTAAATTATATAAGAATAAAAAATAATAAAATTAAATAATAAAAATAAAAATAATTAAAACAAAACTGTTATGTTAGAAAGTTAAAGAAAATACTTACTTCAATTCAGCACTTTTCTGCAGTTGAGCACTCTCATAGAATTGGGAGCAAACGTTTTCGGAATTTTCATACTCTCTTCAGGCTCTTTTACATTCTATGAATGTTCTAGAACTGTAATAGTGTAAAAGAGCCTGAAGAGGGTATGAAAATACTGAAAACGTTTGCTCCCAATTCTATGAGAGTGCTCAACTGCAGAAAAGTGCTGAATTGAAGTAAGTTATTTGAGTTTTATGCAGTTTGATAAGTTAGTATTTAAAGAAAATATTATCATAAATAAACTAATTATTAATCAGATGCAATTAATATAAAAATTTTATTTACAAACCTTCCAATGCCTCGGATGCTGCTACACTGACCTCTACCTGTGGAAGTGCTGATTCCACTTTAACCTCTATTTCTTCAGGGGCTAATGGTGGAACCTCAGCTTCACCCTCAGGCATGTAGTAGTCTACCGAGGAAAAAGAAGCAGGAGCAGGCTGTATGGATGATACCAACTGTTGTCCATCTATGATTTCAACATAATTCTGAGGAATGAAACCTTGTTTTCCAATGTAATTTCTTGCCTAAATAAAAATTTTAAATTAGTAAAATGCTTATTTATATTTTATATAAAGCTTTTTAACAAATGCTTATTTATTTTTTATAAAAAAATAATAAATTACTACTACGTTTTTAATATATGCATAATAATTTTAAAATTTTTATATAAAGAACGGTTGCATATTTGACGAATGACTTTTAAATCATTCATCAAATATGCAACTGTTGTTTATATAAAAATTAGCACTTTAAGTAGGAAAACAACAATTTATTATTAGTAAATACAGATACTAATAATATCATGTGATAAAATTTTTGACCTCTGAGAGGGCCATAGGAAGCCAAAAAAACATTGACACATGATATTATCAGTATCTGTATTTATTTAATAATAATAAATTGTTATTTTTCTGTTTAAAGTGCCTTTTGGATTACTTATATTTCTTCATAAACAGTGGAACTTGAAAATTTAAGAAATTTAAATCAGAAAACATTATTATTAATAACTCTTATATAATATTTATCTACTTAAATAAAAACACAGCACTTCTTGCAGTAAAGTATCAAACTATTGATACTTTACTGCAAGAAGTGCTGTGTTTTTATTTAAGTAGTCTTAGTTGAAGCAGTTTAATAGTATTGTTAATAATATTTATCTTTTCAATATTCGTCTTAATATGCTTTGTAAAATAATTCTGATTTTATGAAAAGAAAAAACAAGTTTAATAGAACCAAACAATAACTTTTAATTAAATAAAACATTTTATAAATCTCATTACTGATATATTCAAAAATAACAATAGAACAAAATTAACTCATAAAAACATTTTATTTCTATGATTGGTTGGATGGATATCAGGTCTTTGTGTATTTTTATGTAGGCAAAGATGTGGGGACAGGCAGGTTATAAACTTTTATGACTGAAAAAATCAGATAGGCCATTTTTCTTTAAGAGCCTGTCAATTTTAGTTGATAGTGATCCAGTCGGTCTTGGCTCTTTTCTTGTGCTTCTGAATCTTCAATGTAAGAGTTAAGTATTGATACATAGATTTCGTTCTTAAGAATTACTAATTTCTTTGTTTTATCTTCTATAGTTATCAGTAAATTATGTTTATCGCTATTTAGCTGTTCTAGATGAAGACAAGCATTTTCTCCAGCATGATTTAGCAGATTTCAAAATTTGGCTAGTTTAGAAATATTTGGATGAAAAAAATCCCCTAGTTAGATTGAATTATGACTTGTTATACCCTCAGAAATACACACACTGATTTACTTAATATACTACATATAAATGCACAAAAAAGTAAATCAGTGATTTCCCTCATCATTAAAACCATAAAAACATACTATTTACATTATTCTCATTCAGAAATCATAACACTTCATAATAGGGCATACCACTCTGTAATAGGTACAAGAGTTTCTTTCAAAGATTGTGATCTTTAGAGTGTTGTAACCTTCCTTTAGATATAACCTCTGGTCATTTATGAGACTATATGAATGTAGTTGGTGAGACATCCATTTGGTTTCTTATCTGTTAATATATTTTTCACTAACCAATCTGCCATTACTGATGAAAATTCTGCAAGAAAAGTGTGAAAGTAGTATTTCTTCACACCAGCAGAAATTATCTATTTTCCTTGTTTAGTTTTGGCCATTGAAGTAGATAGCTCAGCCAGCATCAGTTTTTAAAAGTCAGAAGTGAGTCACATAGAAGAATTAGGTATTGAAGTTGACTAAGATTTCTACTTTGTTCTAAATTTAATTAGCATTTAAATAGAATAAGATTCAGCTTTTCAGAGATCTTTAGTTCTCAGGTTAGACAGAATTCAGGAACTTTACTATAGTATTAATTTTAGTTAGTTGTATTTGATTAATTTATTCTTGGATTTAGTTGCCAATGCACTCAGTTTGCATTGATCTGTTTTATAAAATAATCAAACAGTTAATTTAAGAAATTTTAGCTACCATACTTAGTTTTGTCAGATAATTTAAGTGCAATTTAGCATTAAATTATAAGATTGTTAACCAAATTTAAGTGATCTTTTATCTGTACTTTGTTTAATTTAAATTCAGCATTGGGTTTTGCTCAATTTGTAAACTACTAATACTCTGTCACTTTTACAGTGTGTATTCTATTGACCTCACTACAATATAGAATTAGGGTGACTGAAACAGATTCTGCTTTATGCAGAAGCATCAACTATTTTATATAAGGCTAGCTGGCCAAGAATAAAGTTAAAAGAATGAGCTGGATCATACAGCCTTCCTAATTTCACCTACCCCTCTCCCTCTCTTCCCAATTATTCCACTATATTCCCTCCCTTCTATCCTCCTGCTCCAATTCTCACAAGGCTAAATGTTTGAGTAGGGCCTTGTTCTTCATTCTAAAATATGTACTTCTAAAAAACTATTAAAACATATTTTTATTTTTTATGAAAAATAATCAAATAATATCATCTTTCTATAGATTAATTTTAAAAGAATTGTTATATGGATATATTAAACTAGCAAATTTATTACTTTAATCCAGCCATCTCCATCTCCTTCTCCTACTATCTCTAATTCTTCCTGTTCTACAAAACTAAGTTCATCTTCATTTGCTGCCTAGATATAAAAATTAAATAAGAATAAAAATATTATTTCCAATTAATTTAATTACATAATTTTTCAGCATATCAATTATTTTAGTTTATTTTAAAAATAAAACATTAATCACTTGACTAGAAATTTCAATTCATATAGGTGCAATATGCATTAGAGATTTCTCAAGATATACATATAGCATATCTTTTTCAGATTATTCATATATATATTCACTCTGTTTTTAGATGTATCTAAAATGATATATTAATCATTTATTTGATATTATTAATTAGTAGTAAATAGTATAAATACAGGGAGTCCTTTATATATATTGTAATTATGCTCTTAAAGAACATGACTTATATCAGAAATCAATTTTCCATTAACTAATGTATTATGCAAGAGATATGTTCCAGACAAGTTTAAAAATTTAAATTTATATTATATGTAAGTGTATAAACATATTTAAAACTAGAACAGATGGTATAAACATATGAATAAGAAATATTTATTTTATTGAACACTACATTGTACTATAGTATAATTTACCATAACTGCAAGATAATAATTAGAAAATATACTATTAAATTATTAACAAAACAAAATTTTTTTATATCCTTCCTATTATAATTGCTCCTCCTCAACACTTGAAGTTGCTCCAACTGTAATTGAAGTTCTTGCTGCTTCTGTGATTAGCTTTTGAGGTTGAGGTTTTCTGACTTTCTTTTTATGAAAGAGTCAGCTCTATCTGTTGCCACCACATATCTTTATTTTTTAAATTTCATGATAGCGAAATAAACTATCATCTATAAATCATATTATTTTATCAAAATGATTAGATAACTGATCACAACTTTTCAGAAGGATATTAACATGAGAACTCTTAAGAGGAAAATTAACATGAAATAAACCTGTAAATTCTGTTCAGATGACATAGGTGTGAATACATTCTATACATATCAAATTTATCATCACTTATTAATCAATGATGTGTACATGAAATGATATATATCAGAGTCTCTATATATCAATACTTGTCATGTCTAGTCAAGGGATTAAAATCAAAAGAAAAAATATTTTTATTATGAATTTTTTAATACAGGTAGTCCTCAACTTATCATGGCGAAAACTTATTATTAAAAATTCTCAAATTTAACTTTGCTGCTGCATATATATACATATATCACACTGCTTTTATATACATATCACAAAGTTACCATTAGTCAGTAAACAAAGCCTTTAAACAATACACAAGCCACTAGTATGATTCATCCACTTCTAACTTATCATAGCCTTTGGCATGTTAGTTGCTAATCAGCAGTTAAGTGTTTGTTTCTCTTGTTGCAATTTTTTTCATCTTGTTATAACCCTATCATGTCCAGTAAGAGAAATAATACTAATAATGAAAAAATTTCTTTAATTTTTCTTTCTTAATTTCAATTGTATATGTGTTAATAAATAATTTATTAATATTTATGCAAATTTATTCATTTTTAAGCATTTTAAGTTAAATAAAAATCTAATTTATGAAAATATTAATACACAAATCAAACAAATTAAGAATTAAAGTCCTCAACTTATGTCAGAGACATTGGAATGCAATCCTGTTGTAAGTCAAGGACTACCTGTGCAGTAAATAATTAATATACTGAATATTTTATACTATTATAAATATTTCATAAAAAAAATAAGTATTATTATTCTATACATCTTTATTTGTATTTTTATCTTTTGCCTTTTTACATTTTTATTTTTGTTTGTATTTGCATCTGTCTAAATCAGTGGTTCTTAACCAGTATTCTGCAAACACTGATGTTCTATGAACATGTTACAAGTGTTCCACGAAATTATGAAAGAGAGGCCTACTTGAATGAGATTAATGTACTGCGCAGGATGCATTTTATAATGTAGACAAGATTCAACTTGCATTTTCGAATAAAGTATTAAGCACATTTACCCACAAAAAACCACATAAGATTTTACTACAGTTTTCATCATATTTATGTAAGCTAGGCTTTTCACATTAATGAACATAAAACCTAAAAAACGCAAAAGACTTAGGAATATTTATGAAGAAATGAGGGTATATTTATCACATATTAGACCTAACATTGCTCAAATCTGCAAAAGACAATTAGCTCAGGCATCACATTAAACTTGATTTAAAAATGTTCCATTTTTCAAAAAGAGTTACAGTTCTTAAGAATATATGTTTTTTTAATTAATATTTTTTTACTGTTAATGTATAATATAATTTAATGTGTAATGTATAATTTTTAATAAAATACATGTTCTTCCATATTTTTGTTGTTTGTTTTATGATCTTAATGATATATGTTCCAAAAATTTTCTTTACAATCAAAAGTGTTTTGTGACTTTGAAAAGGTTAAGAACCACTGGTCTAAATTATGCCAAAAGTTTACTATGATTATAATGTATATAGAAAATATTTCGTTTTTAAACCTTTAAATATGTAAAATATCACACGCTCATTGTTGTTTTATAGAATAGTAAATTTTGAATGTCAGAAACTGCTGTATGAAAGTACTCTAATGGAATAAACTTTGTGTCTTTTATCTTACTGTGTTAAGTGCTTATTATTCAATTTCCAGTTAATTTAGGATTTTAGCAGTAATTGAACTTTGTTTAGTATTTGTATCTAAAATACATCATTTATATTTAATATTATATTTCATATATTTTTATGACTAATTAAGACAAAAATTATTTTTTCTTTAGATGAGAATTGATTTTGCCTATTATATCTATGAAATTGATTGTTATAAAAACAAAAAATTTTTATATGTCAATATAGACCAAACTTGGAATAATTATTTGCTTGTTATAGCTATAATCTCATTATAAATGAGTTTAATTGTATCAATGAAAATAAAGTAATATTGCACAAATTAATAAAAATAGTACATATTTTCATAGAACTAATGTAAATTTTGTTTGTTTTTACAATTTTTTCATTTGTTTTAAAGGCACTTATCATTCATCATAGGAAAAAAAATCATTTATTTTATTAAAATTTTGTAAACTAATATGATGGTCAGATGATTTTATATCCAGATTAATACAGAGATTCAAAAATATCTAAAATTTTGATAATTCAATCAGCAAAAGAATGAATATTTTAAATTAATTTCTTTTTAAATTTGAAAATGAATCTTTCAATAAAAATAAACATCTGGATATAAAATGATATATGGATTTAGTTAATAAAAATCAACCTAAAAAATTTATAACCTATACATAGAAAACATGAGAGTTAAGAAATAGAAATATCAATATTATTCTAAGAATTTCATTATTATATGCTAATCAATTTCTTTTAGATTTATTATAATTGTAGAAAGTGATAGATAAAAGAGAGTTTATTATAACATTTCTTTCAATAATAGTTGATAATCGTAATCTTTTTGTATCAGTTCAAAATGGATATTATGAATTTTCTATCTATCAATAAAAATATATATTAAACAGAATTAAAAAATAAAAAACTATACCTGATAATTAAATAATGCAACACAACGTATTAACATAGAACTCGATTGTTCTTCATTTTCTATAGGCATTTCTGATTCTGGATATTCAGCATCATCTGTTGTTTCAGATGGAGGAGCATCATCCCATTTTGGACTAGAAGGAACATTATCCCATCCTGCAGAAGGAGGAACTTCATCCCATCCAGTAGTAGGAGGAGCTTCATCCCATCCAGCAGTAGGAGGAACTTCTTCCCAATTTGTAGATATTGCTTCTTTTACTGATGATTCAACTACAGTGGTTGCTGAAGTGTCTCCAGCAATAGTAACTGATGTTTCTGTTGCACCACCATCTGTGAAGTCACTGTTGTAGAAAGAATCATTTGCTTCACTTGTAGCATCATCGATGTTTTGCTATAATTATATAAAAAAATATTGTTTTAATTGGAAAATAATATATGATTGATATGTTGATATCTTTAAAACACAAAATTTATCATATTTAAAGACTAAAATAATAACAAAAATGGCCCTAAACCATGCACAATAAAGTATTAAACTGCAGTTTAAATGTATATATATAATATAAAAATATTTTGAAAATCAACAAAATATTAAAAAATCTTGAAGTCCAGATCATCATTTAATGTATTTTTTCATGATTCATAAACTTCCTTTGTTTATTATTTTTTATAACATTCTAATAACCAATCATTTACAAAAATATTTGAAATTTTTTCTATAAGTAAAAAATTATTTGTAAAAATATAATAATTTATATTATAGTTTTAGTCTGCTTCCAATGATGATTATATTATACAGTAGAACCTCAATATCTCGAATCTCACAGGAACAAAAAAAAATTCGATATAAAGAGTTATCAATATATCAAGGTTCAATTTTAAATAAAAATTTTTATGTCAATAATACATACTGTAGTTTTTAATACTGTATGAGAGACTTTTTTTACATGAAAATTAGCATCTAAATACTTCTGCATCTTATAAACCAAATGTTGAAAATATCACTGAATAAACATGATCATATTGACAAAAACCTATCAACAATTAGAAGTGAAACGTAGAAAATGAAATGACTGTATGCCATGTTCAGTATTCTGAGCATCCACAAAAAAGTTCCTGTTCTAGTTATTGGCAGCAAATTTATGTTCTTTTGTTAAATTTAAATCTTTTGGTTAGACTCTGAAAGTGAGGGAAAATTCATAAGTATTTTTAATTTCTCTAAGACAAAAATGATAAACTAATTTGAGATAGCAAGGGTTTTGAAGAAAATACTTTGAGTAACTATTGGAATTACATTGGTTTAATGCCAAAAGTGCACGGAAAAAAATTTTTCCCACATATCAAAGATTTTGAGATAGAGAGGTTTGAGATAACAAGGTTACACTGTATATAAAATTTATTCTGTTACCAAAAATGATTCTCAAATCCTTTAGGCTTGTGCAAATTTAAATTTGTGATAAAAAATTTTAAATTCTTTTATCTTTATTATATGTTGTCTGAAGAATATTTCATAAAAATAGTTTTATACATATTGGTTTAAACACAAAAAAATATTTCATTTATAATATATACATAATTTATGTTGCTGATTCCGAAAATTCAGTTTGCACAATTCCTTCGACATCTGCAATTACGTTATCCATGAAAGAGAACTTAACTTATTGATCGAAAGAAAAACAGAATACAACATGATAATTCGCCTCTGGCACAAAAATAAAAAATATTAATAAAATCGTTAAAAAGAACTGAAGTATCTTCAACAGGAAAATATAAGGGGGAAAATATATTCAAATAGGGTACGATTCTTTAATAATTATTAAACCAACAAGTATGGAATCTGAAAGAGCTTTTTCTACGGCGGGATTATTTTGTACAAAAATTATATCACAATTAACAGATCAAAGTGTTGATCAGTTATGTTTTTTACGTGCTTATTTTTTAAAACAAGTTGACAAATAGATCACGTATTTAATTATGTATTTTATAACTGTTTTCATTGTGAAAAATTATTTTTGTGTATGTATGTTCAGAATGTATTATATTTATGTTCAGAATACAATTTCTTTTCATATACTTTTGTCACAATATATAAGAATCAGAGAAAATGTCTTATTATTATGAATTTTTATTTTATATTCACGGTTTAAAGCGGGGGTTCTCAAAGTTTTTCCTATGTGGGCCAAATTGTAAATTCCAAAATATTTCATGGGCCAAAAAAGTGTTATGGAAAAATACATTCAAATCGATAAAAAGTTAGACACAAGGGAAAGATTTATACTAATTTTATAATATATTTGTTCTTTATTTATGACAATAATTACTTTTTATTAAAAACTGTTTAAACTAAAACATTTCAAAAATAATTAAACAAAAATAACTAAATAATTTCAAATAAAAAAAACAAGAAAATAATAAATTTATCAATCTGAAGTGCGTGACTTGTGCAATTGTTGTTTTCTTTTAATAATAATATTGGGCCTTGATTCTAAGTTGGTTGAATGTACTCTTAACACATCTTGTAAATGCTTATCAGTTAATTTTGATCTCAAACTGAGAAAATTTTTTCACATATATAAGTGCTTCCAAATAATGAAAACGTATTTGGAAGCACTTATACATGTATTTTTTAAACTGAATAATTTTTAATTATATGATAAAATTTATTTATTTTTTTGTAAAAATGTAAATTAGTCTATCTCTTTGAATTCAAGATCGCGAATGATCTGACATCGCGGGCCACATTTCTAAGGTTTGAGGGCTCGCGGACCGCACTTTGGGAACTTAAACTTTAAAGAATTCCCGGTAATTTACCGGTAAACCGGTTTTGTTTGAAAATTTTACCGAATTACCGGTAATAGAAAAAATAGGTAAATTTGCAATCATTATCTGTTATCAAGAAGACGATTTAGCTAATGTATCAGACAACTTTATGTGAAGATTACAAAGTTAAAACTTATATGTTTACGTTCAGATTATTTATTTATTTATCGTAATTATAATTATAAAAATTTCTTGCATATATATTTTATGTAGTGGTAGATCATAGTATATGTCTTATGTTTATGCTAATGCGTAATGGAAATTTAAACGTGCCTACTGTTCAACTAATATACGGTACCATAATATTCGAAATAAAATTTAAAAGTCAGTAACAATCAAAAAATTGATCAAGCAATCATTTCACTTGAAATATATTTCTCTTGTAAACAAATTCATTAGAACTGAAATTCATCAGAAAAAAAATGTTTTTAAAATATTTTATGATGAATATTAATATTTTTAATAATTTAAAAAGAATATAATTTTATTATCCAATATGTTTTGACACCAGAATTCATTTGGAATTTAAAAATTTTTAAATATTTTCCACTTTAATTTTTTCGTTTTTATTATTGTTTATAAATTTTTATTTTTTGAGTATTTTAAAATACACAATTGAACAAATCCTTTTAATTTCATCTGACACAGAAAAATTCTAAATTTAATGCTAAAATAACTAAATACAAATATTATGTAAACTTGATATCAAATTTATTTTTATCACCATTTTCTTTTCACTTTTGTGAATAGAACAGGGTTCAGCTCATGAATCAAAAACTGTTATTTTCATCTGCAGTGTGATTTATTGGCATCATCATTGCCATTATCATCATCATCATCATCATCAAGTATGCATAAAAAGCTGATATAGCCTGCCTGATTATATTTGGATATGCAATTTCATTTTTAAAATAGGTTTTAATCCATTTTCCAAAATTCTCAGTTCCCGATTTTTGTCGAATTATCCATGTTATTAGATAAACCGATATTAATTAATAATAATCTTTTGCTATTAAATACTCTTCTAACCCTATGATCCATTAACTGTATATTTTCCAGTATCTTTATGAGTGCAAATTTCTTTCTCTGTAATAATTTTGTCCTGATTAAAAGAAAAGTAACTTAACAAAGTAAAATCTAGTATCTTGTCTGTAGCCTGACAATAACAGTTGACAATCAATTCTCAAGATAATTCATTTCTCAAAAACTAATTGTCAATTATAATTTTTTTTAGAATCTTGGATTAAGAATTATTCTACTAATCAAAATAAGTTATTCCTATATTTTTCTAGTGTCAAAAATTGTATCAAAATTCATGCATTAGAGCATTTTTTATTTTTGTACCAGTGAAAATAAAAATTTTGATCAACTAATATGAATTGTGCATATTTTAAATAGTGCCAACTTATTATTCAATGAACTATTTATTATCTTGCAAATAATAACTTTCTTGTGCTTGCAATATACAATATTTGAATAAAAAATTAATATGTGGTTTCATTTCTAAATTTAATATTGCAATATTTGGAGTAATATGCCAAGTGAAAGAAAGTAAAAGTTTATTTGCTTATATGCTTATACTGTATTTATAATTAGTTCATATAATTCATTTAATTGGAATAAATAAATAAATAGAGACAATTTGCCAACTGACAAATATTTATTCTTCTGATTTTTGTTTCATACAACTCCTGAGGGCAGTCACAATAAATTGCTTGTGGAGTTAGCAAGCAATTTTGTTTTGATCAATATTTTAAATCTTAAATTACAAGACAACAAATGATGAAAAAACTCGTTGGAGAATCTCAACATTTTCTTCTTTCCTTAAAAGTCTTTGGCTTTTTTCTAACTGTGACTTAAATCTTGCAACTTATTGAATCATCTTACAAATTTACAGCAAAATATAAATAAAAAATAATAATAAATAAATATAATATTGCAGGTAAGATAACATCCCAGTACTTAATATATGGCACAAAGAATTGTGGACTAGCTATAGAGTGAGCATTCAAAAAATGTGATAAATAACAAGCAGTAAAAAACTCTAACATCTTGTAAAGTAACTAAATTTATTCTTTCAAACATGCACATTAGAAGATGGCATTTATTGGATGGTTAACATTCCCAAATTTTTTTTATGAGTAGGAATTATGAAATAATGGATGTAAAAGTAGTTTGCATTTTTCCAGAAAAAATTTTTAGAATCCAAATTTTTTTAATTAAAAATCTCAATAATTTATGGAAGTCTCATTTTTTTAAAATCTAATTAGAGATTCCATGCATAAAAAAATTGATTTTAAATATGAATTTTCCAGCACTCTTTTTATTTTAATTTTTAATAATATAAATTATCAATATTCTTAAATAAAATTTCTTTTGGTAAATAAAATTCAGTATTGCTCTACGAATTTTATTTAAAAATTATTGTTTACTAATTTGAATTTATTTATTTTTTTGGCCACATTGATGAATGTACAGAATAAATGTGATATCTTATGACTAGTTTTGGAGAATTAATTGTGCATGTTTTCCATCTTAGTTACTAATTCTACAAATTACTGACACAATATCAGTATACACATTGAACACATTTTGAGATTGTGATATTCTGGCTTGACAATATAGCATTCCTTAGTGAGGAAGCCCAAAGAGATTTTATGATAATGGATGGGTGAGCCATTGCATTCTGTATATATATTTCCACAACAATCAATTCTAAAGTGTAGACAAATTGTTAAATTTTACCTATCAACACAATAAATAGGCTATAACTTTCCAAAATTGAACTATATGGCACAATATAAATAAAAGTAAGATACTTAATACATAGATAGAAGTACTTTAGATTTTTTTACCATAATTTTACTTATTTAACAATATGTCTTCAGTTTTAATTACAATATGTTACTGATCTTGTTCTTAAACCCATCCAAAAATTGGAATAATTGCATAGATGCTTCTATAACAGTTTAATACTAAATAATGAATTATCAAACATTTTACATATGAACTATGTGACATGGATATTGTACATAAGATTAAATTAAAAATATCAGTAATATGAAAGTTTAGGATATAACTTAAAATTTATAATTAAATCTTTGAATTCTAATACATAATTACTATTATTAGTATTATTATTATATTATTTAAACATTTTTATCTATCAAATCTTTTTAGAAATTTGATTTTTTAATAACAAAATTAATGTGGCTTATGAAGAATTTTTAAAACTTAAATTTTGAATGAAATAAAATTTTTTGAACAGTTATCCTAAAACTATAAACTGATAAATTTAATATAATTTCTGTTAAGTTAGGCACAGAATGGTACTGTACCAGATTTGAGTCCCTGAAGAGATGCATATTTATGTACAGTAGAACTTCAATTTAATATTTTGAATCATTTTATGGCAATGCATTTATATTATTTCAATATAGAATGAATCTGATCAACATAGAAGTGCTTTGGTATCATGACAGAAGGTACTAGACTTGATCCCTATCAAAATAAGGATGATTTCTTTAAAGTAAATGCCAACAACACTCTATTTTGTCTATCTGAAATGAATCTGAGATATTATATAACTTTTCATATATACAGTGGTACCTTGGTTAACGACGGCTTTGGATAATGACGAACTTGGTTAACGATGAGCGGCTACAAGAAAACGACGCAGGCTTTGGTTAACGACTTCTGATTATGTGAACTTCTGCCAACAGCACTCTTTTGCTGGTTAAATTTTCTAGAGTTAAAACATAATTTGTTTGCTTTCAATTAAACTGCAATTGCCAATTTTATCTTTGTTTCCATACTCTCTAAAATTACAGAATTAAATGTAGAATTTTAAATATTTTTTAACCTTATTTTTTGAATTAAATATTTTGATTGTATAAATAAGAATAAAGCATTAAATTGAAATTCTACTGTATATTATACAATATATTTGTATTCATATACAGAATATATAGGCTATTAGATATGCATCACTGCCTTGTAAAAGGGAAAAAATGTGCCCAGATTTCTATTTCTCAAAATTTTAAAATTATACATTTAGTGCATTTTAAGTACAGTACTCAAAGATATTTTTTTTCTTTTTCAAATTTTAAGTCAGTTATTCAAATTTTAAAATGTGAAAAATCTTAATAAATGAAATGAATCTGAGATATTATATAACTTTTCATATATACAGTGGTACCTTGGTTAACGATGCTTTGGATAATGACGAAGTTGGTTAACGATGAGCGGCTACAAGAAAACGACGCAGGCTTTGGTTAACGACTTCTGATTATGTGAACTTCTGCCAACAGCACTCTTTTGCTGGTTAAATTTTCTAGAGTTAAAACATAATTTGTTTGCTTTCAATTAAACTGCAATTGCCAATTTTATCTTTGTTTCCATACTCTCTAAAATTACAGAATTAAATGTAGAATTTTAAATATTTTTTAACCTTATTTTTTGAATTAAATATTTTGATTGTATAAATAAGAATAAAGCATTAAATTGAAATTCTACTGTATATTATACAATATATTTGTATTCATATACAGAATATATAGGCTATTAGATATGCATCACAAAGTAAGGATAAAATCTGAAGGATATGTGGAACATGATAGAGCAAGTCGGACAAATTCGGACAATCAATTCTTGAATTTTTGGGGGTCGAAAGATCACAATTATATTAATTAATTCGGATTGGGTTCGAATTAAAGGGTTAATTAAAAATTTATAAAAATATTGACGGAAAATCAAATTTTTTAATAATACGATAGATATATGATAGAATTTGAGATTTTAACCATTTTTTCTCGATTTACGCAAAATTAACTAGAATGAGATTTTAACCACTTTTTCTCGATTTAAGCAAAAATAACGAAGTTTTTGGGCCTTAAACTTTGTCTAGCCGATTTACGTAAAAATTACGAAGTTTTTGGGTCTTAAACTTTGTCTAGCATAGCTAGGAATTGGAGCGCAAGACGGAACAAGGCGTGTCTGGCATAGCTAGGAATTGGAGCGCAAGACGGAACAAGGCGTGTCTGGCATAGCTAGGAATTGGAGCGCAAGACGGAACAAGGTGTGTCTAGCATAGCTAGGTGTTGGAGCGCAAAAGGAGTTTTTGGGTCTTAAACTTTGTCTAGCATAGCTAGGAATTGGAGCGCAAGACGGAACAAGACGTGTCTAGCATAGCTAGGAATTGGAGCGCAAGACGGAACAAGGCGTGTCTAGCATAGCTAGGTGTTGGAGCGCAAAAGATTAAATATTTTTTCATTATTAAATTATTTACATTTAATTAATTTTATAGCCATAACATAGCTAGTTCATGGCTTGAAATAACTGAAAACCTTAAGACTGTTTTGAATCTTTAGTATTCTCTAGTGCTCTAAGCAGAAGGGGTTATTCATAAAATGTCACAGTTACCCATTAAGGTCTAGCCATTTCGCAACCAGACCAGCCGGGTGTCTAGAAGAGCAAACTAATATACCCAATCCATTCACATTTGGGAAGAAACGCATTGGCTTTTTCAGCAGACTAGGAATCGAACCCAACTTCGAATACATTAGCGATGTTCATCAGCCAACTCTACTGATACTCTTAAATACTGTACTTTGTTTTCAAGAAATTACAGCTGGAATACCTAATTTATCATTAATATTGAAATTAATATAATTAATTAATATTTTTAAAATTGTTTAAAAATAGGGGACACAGAAAAAGTTTCTTAGACAAAAGTTGCTTGATTTTTTGCATAGAATAAGAATCTATAAAGAAAATATATAGGTTCCCATTGAGAAAAACAAAGTTGACCCCAAATGACCCTGAAAATTCCCCCAAATGAAAAATAATGCTGTTCTCTTTCCCCCAAAAAACCAAACAACTTTTGTCTGAAACATTTTTTGCAAAATATTTTCTTTTTGAAAATATTTCTGTGTCTCAAGTTAATACATACATGTTGAATCATTTATCTTATTACATATATTTATTATCTTATATTTGGATCTTATATATAAATTCCAAATATAAGATAATTTACATGTTAATACTTCCACTATTTGTCATAATGATTGTCTTAAAATGATGGATTAAAAGTGATTGACAATTTAAAAACTTACCAGTTTTTTTTTGTTACCATATTATCTACAACCATTCCTGGATCAGGATTTGATAAATTCTCTCTCTGTAAAGTATATAAAAAAAATGTAAATAAAGATACATATTGATAAAACAAAGTTACTATTTTTAAAAACTGATTTTATAAAACAAGAGTAATAACATAAACTTTACGTAATTTTTTTTATATATTTATAATTGCTATATAAAGGAAAATTTATTCTTTAGAAATATTTTATTAAGCCTAATAGTTAATTTGTTTATTTATGATTTTGATAATAAAAAAAACAAACTATTTGATAACAAACTAACAAATATAAAATATTAATTATTAATACAGGAAGAAAAAACCAAACTCACACAAAAACAATTCCATGAATTCAAAAATTTTAATTCATGGAAGCATGTCTGGTGAGAGATTCTTGAATACAATCAATAATTGACATGCTAAGTACAGGTGTCCTCTGACTTACAATGGGGTTATGATTTTGATATTCCCATCATAAATCAAAAATGACCAATAATGGTAACAATTTTAATATTAATAATAGACGATGGAATACTGAATCCTTTAGGATCATATAATCTGAATTTAATCCTGAGTCTTAAAGATTATAATAGAACTGGGAATTGAACCTGGTTTCTGAAAGATATGAAATCATCCAGAATTGAATTCAGATTCCCAAAGTGATAAGCAATTGCTTTACTACATTTTTAATAAAACAAAAAAATATTTCTAGCCAACATGCTATGAAAATAGGCAAGTTCAGAATATCATAAGGGCCACTATACAATTGAAATATCTTAAGTCAAGGACAATCTGTATTATACAAGTCTAAACATAATAACAAAGCTTTTTTAACAGTGATGAGATTCAGCCGGTTCACACTGGTTCGGAAGAACCAATACTAATATTTTGTGGAGTTTGACAAATCAGTTATTAAAATGGAACTTGTAATCAGGGTTTTCTCTAAAAGAGCACATAGGCAGCTGCCCAATGTGGAAATCACAAATTTACATTCCTTACTCTTTTTTAATATTCATCTGTACAACATATTCTAAGTTCCCATAGTAATGTTCATTTTGTTCATAGGCAAAAAATTAAACAAAACTATGCTTGTAATATTTATTCATTCACTTCATAAAACTCTTAAATGTATAACGAAATGTATAATGTAATTGTGTAACGAACCTTTGATGAAATACTACATTTTTATTCTCACACATTTTTTATGCTCAGATAAAAGCGAAGAAAACTGCAAGTGAGGACATCAATCATGAAGCAATATGGAAATATCTTAAACAACAAGTTTATTGTTTTCTCAAGTATTATTTAACATTTTTTTGTTAATATTTTAAAACTCTTTCTTATAATATAATCTAGTTTTGTATACCTCTTTTATTATTTTTATTTAAATATTAACTGTATGAAATAATAAACTACCTTTCAGTATATTTTTTTAATACTTAAAATGATCATTAGGACAGCAAACCGGTTGTTAAATTATTTGAATCCCATCACTGTTTTTAGAGATATTAATACTTTCTGATAATGGATAAAAAATTTTTTGGTACTGAATGCATTATAAAATGTTAATACTTGTGAAATTCTAGAACACAAAATTCCTAAAAAATAATTTTTTCTTTATTCTGCCTAGAAAGTAGCAATATTCAAACTTTATTGTATTCAATTTTTTAAATTTAATAGTCAATCAGTTTTCTCAATCAACTTTTTTTTAATAATTTTAATCATCATTTTATACAATTAAACAACAAATTTTTTAAATTTATTTTGATTCAAATTTTTTTTGCACTAATTATTTTCATTTAATTTTCTCATATAAAAATAATGATTTACTTATACAATTGTATATATGATATGATGAAAGATTTTAATTGAAAAATATATTAATTTTTTCAAGATTAGGAAAATAAACTGACTCACAAGAACCAGAATAGAAATCCAATTCATTTGAGACCGTATCGAGCTTCTTTTCATGATACTATTGAAATAAATAATCAAGTCTCAGAATTATTGCGACATAGACTTTTAGAACCTTCATCACCACCTTGGGCTTTCCCAGTGACTTTGGTAAAGAAAAAAGATTATGACACATCATTAAAGACAAGATTGGTTTGTGATATTTGTAAATTAAATTTTTTATATTTAAAATTTTTTTTTAATTTTAGGATATAAAGAATGCAATATTTAATTTTATTAATTCCATGGTAGAAAGTTTCTAAAAATAATGAATTCAAATATTGATCACACATTTTATTTAACAAGATTCAAATATGGTCAAATTAAATCTTGGAGAGTAAATTTTTTCTTACCTGCCGATGAAAAATTCTAGTATTTATTCGTTTTTGAACTATTATCACACTCAATTGTGGATTATAATCTTGCTGAAAATGTTTGAAACTGGTAGTAAATTGTTCCACTTCATATTTGGAAACATGATTTAATTGTCCATCACTAACACCATCCCGAAAAATAAAAATTCGATTTGGCAAAACATGATTTACCTTATTAAAAAAAGTAAAAAAAAATTAACATTCTTAAAATAATTAGAATTTTATATTATAAAAATAATATTGTAACAGGAAATATAATTTGAATTTATAGAAATAATTTTAATATTTTTGTGATCAGATCTATTCTCTCTATATTTTCAAAATTCTCTGAATTATTTAATCCAGTGGTTCTCAAATTGTGCAGTACTGCCCCTCAGTGGGCACTGGAGTGGTCTAAGGGTTTTTGAACTATTATCACACTCAATTGTGGATTATAATCTTGCTGAAAATGTTTGAAACTGGTAGTAAATTGTTCCACTTCATATTTGGAAACATGATTTAATTGTCCATCACTAACACCATCCCGAAAAATAAAAATTCGATTTGGCAAAACATGATTTACCTTATTAAAAAAAGTAAAAAAAATTAACATTCTTAAAATAATTAGAATTTTATATTATAAAAATAATATTGTAACAGGAAATATAATTTGAATTTATAGAAATAATTTTAATATTTTTGTGATCAGATCTATTCTCTCTATATTTTCAAAATTCTCTGAATTATTTAATCCAGTGGTTCTCAAATTGTGCAGTACTGCCCCTCAGTAGGCACTGGAGTGGTCTAAGGCACTCCAGTGCCCACCACTCCAGTGCCCACTGAGTGCCCACTCCAGTGATAAGGCAATATCACTTTGAAACTCTCAAAGTGATATTGGGGGGTGAGATACAAAAATTGGTGGGTGAAAGAAATAATTAAATGAATGAATTATAAAAACACTTTTTAAATGTCTATTCATCATTATATATAGTGTTTTTATAGATCTGGAACTTGAAACAAAATCGGCAAGTTAATTTTAGTGTTTCATAATTAGGTTTTTTTCAAATAACTATGTTAAAAAAAAACCTTGTATTTTACTCCACACACTACAGAAATGAAAGTTACTTTACTTTCCCAAGTACCATTCATTTTAAAACAATCGGAAATATTATTTTTTTCAATTTTCCTTATGAACTAGTTTTCAATGCATAAACTTCGAATTCCAGTTTTGGTTGCAGAAGCAGATATGTGAACTTTATTCTGGCTTATAGAATATTATACAGAAATTTCTCATAGAATTCCCTTCAACTTATTTAAAGGAACATAGGATCAGTGCAGTAACAACTCTAATAAAAAGAAAAGATATCAGCTGAAGATAACTAATCATGGAGATATGAGTATGTTGTTAGCAGAAATTGAACCTAATATTGACAACTTGGTACAAACTCATCAGGCTCATCCTTCTCATTAATTTTTTTTTTTACTTTAATTCGTATTTCCATCTTTTATGTAGTTTAGTTAAATATGACTGTATTTATTGTTAATATTATTAATATAGAAGTAACCCAACTTCATCATTACTGTTTTATTTTCTGTTTTAATTTGTGGGTTTCCTGGGGTGTTGAGCATTCAAATTTTTTCTAAAAGTGAGCCTTCTCATTAATTTTTTTTTTTACTTTAATTCGTATTTCCATCTTTTATGTAGTTTAGTTAAATATGACTGTATTTATTGTTAATATTATTAATATAGAAGTAACCCAACTTCATCATTACTGTTTTATTTTCTGTTTTAATTTGTGGGTTTCCTGGGGGGTGTTGAGCATTCAAATTTTTTCTAAAAGTGAGAAAAAAGTTTGAGAAACATTGATTTAATCTATTCAATATTTATATTCTAACTTCCTATTTGAATATATTATAAACCATAAAAAATGATCATGAAGCTTAATATATATTTTTTCGTATATTTAATATTTTTAAATTTTAAATAAAAATATTTTTTTAAATTTAATCAATTTTAGATTGAATTTATAAATTTTTGTTGGCTTATTTTATTCCTAGAGATGACATTTTAAATTTTAAATAAAAATATTTTTTTAAATTTAATCAATTTTAGATTGAATTTATTTTTTGTTGACTTATTTTATTCCTAGAGATGAAAAACCAAAACTATAATAAAAAGCAATAACTTTTATCCCAATCAGTCAATCACCATATCAATAATATTTGAAAGTAATATTTAACTGCATAATTTCTGTTCAGTGTGTTAAAATAAAAACTAGGTGGTCCAGAAAGCAAAAATATTTAGAATAAAATTTCAAAATTTCATAAAGCTAGGTCTAATAGCAATTGATATTTCAATTTTTATGAAATTATTCATAAAAATCATAATATACAGTTGATTCCGTTTAATTGGGACACCAGTTAATTGGGGCAGCGGTTTTTTGGGCCAAATCTCAAAGAACGGAAACCATACTAAATTAATACATAATTTAAATGCTTAATTAGGACAACTTTTCACTTAATTGGGACAATAGTCAGAAAAGGATAATTAGCAATTTTTGACATATTTTAGGGATTTTTTGAAAGTATGTCAACACTATATATACTATTATTTCGCAACACTAGTGTGATGTGAATCAGTTATCTATCATTGTGCATGTGGCAAGTATGCATCTGCTTAAGAGTCTAACATTACTTAAGTCTATATACTGTACCTAGAGATATCTATTTACAGTGTTGATTTAATTTAAAATTTTTAAATCTTTGCCAAGATGCCAAGAAATAATTTTACACTTTCAAGTAAAATTGATTTCTAGATAAAATTAAAAGTCAGCCATTTAATACAAGCCATCATAGACTCACTGATATAACTGGAGTATCAAAATCTACCATAGTGGTCTCCTACAGCAAGAAAATCAAGTGTGTAAGGAGTGGACATTACAGAAAGAAATTCCAGGAATATCCAAAAGAAAGCGTGATGGAAAGGATCTAGAAATTGAAGAAGCATTAGATCAAATGGTTTTCTATAGTTAGCAAGCGAAGCATGAATATCAGCAGCCAAATGTTGAAGGCAAAGTCAGAGGAGATCGCTAAATCCTAATAATTAGGTACCTATTTTAATAAAGCATTAAAATAGGTACTTAATTATTAATTTTTTACTTATTTATTTATTTATTTAATTTTAAATTTTTTTTTTTTAAATTTTTTTTTTTTTTTTTTTTTTTGGGAAAAAAATTAATTAGAAAAAAATTAATTTTCCAAAATACTAAAAACTACTTGCTTAATACGATATTAGATTAAATACAGCTCATTCGCAAGTATGGGTTTTATTCAGCAAAACGTTTTCGGACTGTATTAGTCCCTCATCAGTGCTGCTAAACATTATACAAGAACATCGACATACAAGATCGGTTCTTGTATGTCAATGTTCTTGTATAATGTTTAGCAGCACTGATGAGGGGACTAATACAGTCCAAAAACGTTTTGCTGAATAAAACCCATACTTGCGAATGAGCTGTATTTAATCTAATATCGTATTAAGCAAGTAGTTTTTAATATTTTGAAAGTTAGCTTATTTATATATACAGCTGCTACATAACACATATATTACACCTGATCCTCAAGTTACAAAATTAATTGGTATGTGAGTTTTGTTATAACAGATATCCGAAAACGTTTTGCTGAATAAAACCCGTACTTGCGAATGAGCTGTATTTAATCTAATATATAAATAAGCTATATATATTTTGAAATAAAATAATTAAAATGGTTTTTAAATATTGCTTATATAACATAATTTAAAATGGATGTTTATAAAATGATTTTATTTCCATTTTAAACAACAACTGCAAAAATATTGTATTTAGAAAATAGTATGCAATAAAAATTTGTTTTGCTTATTAATATTTCATAATGGATGTTTATTTTCAATTGATTTATTTATTCTGATAAATACAGTTGATTCTGCTTAATTGGGACATGTTGGGACTAATCCATT
>AYEL01065323.1:0-28591 GCA_000484575.1 Olivierus martensii | reverse complement strand
TATATATGTATATATATATATACATACATAACTGTCACTGTTTAAAGATGTTTCATTGTAATTTACCCAATTCTCATTTGTTTACGTGTATACTTCATAAAGTCACCACCTAAATTACCCATAACTTACGACAGAAAACATCATTAAAATCAGTGATTACATCCCAGATATATATATATATATAGACTATATATATTCATTGTTACTTTGGCCAAATTCCTAATTGATAAAACTAAGAACACTTTGGATCCATGTTTGTACTGTTTGCCGAAATTTTTTACGCTGAGAGAGAGAGAGAGAGAAAGAGAGAGAGAGTTAGAGAGAAGAGAGAGTGTTTATGATGTACTGTAAAATGTCTTTTATATTATTTTGAGAGGCGGCATCAACAGCAAATCATAGATACAAAATATGTGGCGCAACAAGACGTCGTTTAGTCTAATGTAGTTAAGTTTTATGTCCAACGTGGTCTATATGTGATAATTAGATATTAATTTCTGTTTTATTCTTACTTTCATTAGGTTTTTTGTAGTGGAGAGAGAGAGTGTGAGGTGGTGAGGTATAATATAAGACCGTCTAGATAAAAAAAAAAAATATTAAAAAATGCTCGCACAAACACCAAACATGTAGTTGCTGTTATGTCGGAGATTATATTACATGAAAAAAAAACCAATAAGCAGACAAAATTCGTTTGTGTGTATTCAATGTGATATCTAGATCTGTTGTATTTAAGGCAAGAAAACCATGTATTCATAGGCTAGAAATGGTAAGTCAAGTCAAACTGTAGCTCTCTTGTAAACTAGATTGCCAAACTATGTCTTATCTATACCAAAGCCTTTAAGAAAAATAATAAAAAAAAAGAAAATGGTTAACAGCTTAGTATATAATCCAATAGCTAAATAGAAGAGATAGTTCTAAAAAAAAGTCCTATATTAGTTTAAACTATTGCTATATTGTAGCATAATGAACTGGGTATCTGTTTGGATGACAGATCATCTAGTTTTGTATAATTACAGTCATAAAAATGAGCTATTATTTTGGCAATATTTAAATGAAAAAAAAAGACATCAAAGTACATTAAATGTACATTAACAATCATTAAAAAAAAAGAATAACAACAGCTTCATGCAGCCTGTGAATACAGTTGTACATTAATTAGTATAAAAATATTTTCTACAGATGCTATACAACAAAAAAAAAATATTTAAAAAATAATAATCATAATATAATAATAATAATATGTTCTTTTTTTAAAAAGTTCTTAAAAATTTTTATGGGATTTTATGACGTTTTGGTTTTTTTTATGGTAGTTTTTTTTCTTTTTCATGTTATGTTATGTTATGTTTTCTCTTTGTTTTGGTGAGGAAGGAAATCACGAATATGTCAATTTGCTCATGGTAGGAAGTGAAGTTATGCTTGACAAAATTGAAGAAGTGCTAATTTCGGTGAGATGAGATTAATAAAAGAGATGTTGAGATGCACGAAAAAAATCTTCACGCCTGCCACTTATTATGGCAGAAGCAGCTGCCATATTTTTCTAACCCAGACGTCAGGTCATGTGTCCACTTAGGTCTCCATTCCGAATGACCAAGCACCTGTCAGAGCAATATCTTTGTAATTCTAGTTTGTTGTGACCTCACTGTGTGGTTTATGACGTCAATATATTAATTAAAAGAATAAAAAAATATAAAAAACCAAAGTAGCATGTGCACAGAATGGTCTTGTATTGGTGATCCTGTTTTTATATAGAAGTTCTCATGTAAATAATAATAATAATAACAAACAATAATTAATATAATAATGTTCTCTTAGGAATATTTGTTAATGGTTTCAATAAATGTGAACGAATAATATTCTCCTGGTCAATCTGATCCGTTATGATAAATGTGAACGAATAATATTCTCCTGGTCAATCTGATCCGTTATGACAACAGGTATATGCAATACTTAAAGTCTTGTTTGTTTTTTGACTTACACTAAGAGGCTGGAACATTTATGTATTTTTTAACAAAAAAAAATAAATAAAAAGACATGTTCATTTGACTGTACTGCTAACCTGTTGTCGGTTTACCGGGATTAAACAAGCCTGATATATGTTGTAAAGAGTATTATGTACTTTTGTTTCTTATATCATTCCAAGTCCAGCTTTAAATCCCATTTTATATATCAAATTAATGGACTATTATGCTGTTTCTGTCAGCAAAAAAAAAATCATAATTCCTATTGATTCAACACATCTAGTGAAGAAGAAACAACACTTAAAAATCAATAAAATACACAAAAAAAGTTAAACATATCAGTTTAAAAGATGAATATATTATTATATTATTTGTGAAAAAAAAATAATATGGTTTAAGTTGTGATTGCACCTTCGATTATTTCTCTCTCTCGTTGAGAATTCTTTATATAAACGAAAATGATGGATATTCTGTTTTATTAAGAGCTATGTTCTAATTAAATTAAGATCTTGTCATGCAGTCAGGCTCGCACATTAGCAGTGGCTGATTATGTCTGAAATATAATAAAGTTTAGGACTATATATATATACAAAGACTTGTGATTTGTTTAGATTATTACAGTACATACACTTTAACTTTTGTTGATAGATTTTCATCTTTTTAATTATGATTTACATCGTATAATGCGCAAGCAACACTTATTATTTTAAACATAAACAACTTTAATTTGCCATAATCGGTTTATCATTAATGATGATAAAACGGTTAAGTGATGTAGAACAGTAAAAGAAAAAATAAATATTTTACCGACATCCATTTTGATCGCCATGTTGACGTGCAATTTGTGATAAATCGTCTCTGTCATGTAGTTATATCGTTCTTGATAGTTTATTATACTTAAATATAATGGGTGAAGTTAATATTCAACGTTTAATTCCACAGAAACCCATTCTAGTTCTAGTGAAAGAAAAAAACTTACGTGGACAAAGGGTGAGTTTCAAAACTGAAGTATGAGATGGTAGTCATTCGGAGGTGTTTTCTGTGAAGTTGCAAAGTTAATTTATGCTCTTAATATTAAGATATGGCATGGAGAGATGGAATATTTTCCTTTAGGTATAATAAACTGATGATAGACATAATTAGCAATGTGTTTAATAAATGGAAAACAATGCAAATGAAATTTAGAATTCTGGAACTGGATTCTTATTGCAGTTTTATATTCTGAAACTATTCGTTTAAGAATAATACAAACTGCATTATGTAAATATGTGTAATATTTCTGTATTGTGATAGTTTCCATGTATAGCAGCATACAGACCGAAATATAAATAAAGAAACTGGAAAAAAATTGATTCTCCTAACTGGAAAGGATAATACGAATGGAACATTCGTTATGCATAATTATGTTAAACAATTCCGAAAATAACCAATTCCTAAAGGATTACAGAAGAGAATTTGTTATAAAAATAAAAAGCATAAACGTTTACCATTGGTAAGTGATACCACTGATAGAATATGTAATTAGTGTTATAAAAATCTGTTGTATTGTTCGGTAACGTTTAGTAGTAGAATCAGAAAACTAACAAAAGTCAGAGTAAATATTTTTCTTAGATTTAAATACAAAAAGAAACTCTTTGGTTTAAATGCGCAGCAAAAATAAGATACAGTTTAAAGGATATCTGCAAAAAGTAGAGCGAGGTACGTTTAAAATATGCTGCAAATAATCCAATTAAAACGTGTTAAAATTTTCATTCTAGTCATATTTATTCATCATTTACGATCATTTATTTTTGAATTAACTTGTATATTCTGGCTGAATAAATAGTTAAAGATCCTTTATCCATAAACCGGAATCATTCTGGATTTTAAATCTTCGGTAAGTGAAATTATAATACATGAAAATAAAACAGTTATTATGAAAATGCTTAAATATAATAATATCTCAAATCTTTCGAAATTCAGACAGTATCTGCAATATAGGAGAGTGGTGCCACGCTATGGCGGGTCAAAAACATATCAGGCAGAAGTTTTCAAATATAAAAACAGAGAATTACGAATTTCAGGTTTTCCGAACTTCGGATCCCGAACTGTAATTGTGTAACACATATATGAGACAATACATAAAATACACAAAGGATAGATTAGAATAATGTATTCTATGAGAAAATCAAATACATCAGGCAGCAGCTTCCTACAGTAGCGCTTCAGACATTATGCATAAATGTAGGATGCCTGTGATAATAATAAAAACTGTCAAATTAAAAAAGTGTCAGCTAATAATAATCAACAAGTAGAATATAGTATTGGAAAACCAATCCATCAATTTTTATGGAATCCGCCATTTTTAAATAATTAAAGAAGAGTCTCCTTTAATAGCCCGAATTTCATAAAAATCTACAAATTGATTCGAAAGTTATTAAGAACCTACTCGGAAGTTTTAACTTCCTCCATTTTTAAATAGTCTCTGCTACGGGATTTAAAATTCATGGCATTGGAATCACTCTTTTGGCAGATCTACCAATTGGTTTAAAGATTATTAGTGGAGATCATACAGATAATCTGGCTAAATTATATTGATAAATCCCATATTCTTTTAAAAAAGTTAAAATGGTCATCAATATCTATAGGTAAATAATTTACATATCACGTTCTTATGAAATTTTTAAATGTCTTACATAGATGTCTTCCTATTTTGTGCTTCAACTTCTTTAATTTTTTGGTAAAATAGTTTGTTCTGGTTTGCGAATTTGGGAAAATCAAAAATTATATGTTTAAATAAAATCTCCATTGAAATTATTGCACAAAGGCACATAAACACTAACTGAAGTTCATAAAATTTGCAAAACACAGGATATAAAACAAATTATTTTTAATTACTCTTCCCAATGTTACCGAGATTTTATTCGTGACGAACTTAATTAAATAAATTTATTTTAAGATTTGGAATAAAAGGTAGATCTAGTGTCAATGAAAAGAAAACCAGCGCAGAGCTTAACAGCTCGTCATCAATCACAATAGAGAACATTAAATATTTAACTATATCTACCATTATCCGGTTGCTTTCGAAGATATTTTTTTAAAAGTGATATTCTATCAAAAATATACATGTAGTGGTTCTTCAAAGCCACTTTAAAATTTGTATTTTCATAACTTAATGAAGCATGCTACATTTCTTCATAATGTAATAGTTTGCTCAATTTTAAATACTGAAAACTAGACATTAATAAATCTTTTGAGTGCTATTATATAAATATCATAGAAGGTAATTAATGAATAGCAATGAATTCTGTGTAAGAGATGGTGTAAAATTATCTGCATGACTTCTGTTAATAAATACGTTTATTATTTAAATATATAATAACAAACTATAATGACGACGATAAACTACGCTTAGAAAAAACTCAAATTACTTTATAAGTCAAACCAAATTAATTTTTATCTTCACCAGTATGAGTGTATTAGTAAAAACAATGTTCAAATATTGTTTATAATTCATTTACACGTGCCATAAAATATATTAATCCAGTTCTTCTATCACGAATGAAGACTAAGAATGGGTGATCTGCAGTAAAGTAATTTGCTAATGGTTGGCCAATTCTTACACCAGCAGCAATTCCTGATACGCTTGCAGCTTCAACACCTTGTTCATTTACGTCCAAAACGGTATTGTGCACGACAGTGCTGGCGTGCATTTGTTCTTTGGTACTAATACCACTCAGATCGGCTCTATCGGGATCAAATAGTGATATCATGCCCATTTTACGAAGCTGTGTAGTCAGTTCGTATTTATTGTTCAGTTTAAAACGCGGAAGTGTGACCTGTACTGTTTTTTTCCTCAAGACGGATGAGATGTTGCTAAGAATTCCTGCAGAGATGGATTTTTCTAATTCTTTTAGTCCTTCGCGTTCGAATGGCAATAATATAATCATGGCTAGATCTTCACCATAGTAAGGTAACTCGAGAACCGAAATTTTCAAATTTTGATCTATGCCGAATGATAATTTAGTTTTCAATCTCATCATGGGTACAGTTTTCGGTATGTTACCGTTGTTGTAAAATGTATCGGGCGTTGTTATTCTCTGGTCGAATTTTGTTTGCCACGTACCTTTAAAATAAACCGCATTCAACAGAAAGAGCTTCGTTAGAGGGCTAAGAGGTTCTTTGATTAATTCTTCCACTTTGTTTTGGGTTCTCCAGGCTGTCCAAGCGTTTATCATTTTAACAACGATCTCGCCTTCCCTAGCAAAATCTACTTCTTGAACTGTTGCATTATATAATTCTTCCATTTGTGTTTTATAAGAGGGCAGGACGGAAAAATCTTTCTGTAACAATACGGCATTTGCAGTTTCCAGATCGTATTTGGAATTATTTCCATTCGTATTCCTCATCAAATTCTGAAATCCGCGATGAACATCCTTCGATTCTAATCCTAAATAGTCGTAACCGAGCACATTTGCCATTTCTTTTTCTGTTTCGTTTCTTGCACCGTAATATAACATAGCCAAGGCTGTACACAGACTCATTGGGGATATCAACAAATTTCCAGTTGAAGGAAGGTTCCAGTATAGAGAAAAAGCGAAATGGTTGATAGACTCAATCAGTTTTAAGTATTTTTCATTTTGTATTTGTTCTTCAGGAATATCAGTTGGAAAATGGATCTCGGCCGAAGTGTAGCTTATCAAGCATAAAATTACGGAAAATTTGGTTATAGATTTCATCCTGAAAATTGCAAAAAAGTAAGTTTTAAACTCATAAAACATTTTTATGCAAATGTGCAAAAATTAAAAAAAAAAAATTCGATCATCAAATATTATAACTTTTCTATAATTTGCGTAATTCTACAAAATATATTGATCCCATTCCAGAAATCATCAAAGATTAGCACAAGAAAATAGCAAAAGTAATCAGTATTATAGACAAACGACCAGCGTGGACTTGACAGATAATAGCAACAAGCATTTAATCCCATTATAATACTATTTATAGTGAAAAGGAAGTGAGCCAGATTATAAAATTCCTTTAAAAATTCTCCACAGAAAAATAATAATAAAAAAATCGTATAAGCTTAAAGCAGAACATTAATATAAAATTTGTCAAAATTTTACATTCTAAAGTAATGAGTTTAATGAACTTTGATAAAAACATGTTAATTATTAAGTATATTTAATTACAGCATTTGGGATTTATTAATAAGAATGATATATTGTTTTAACTTAAAACATAAATTGAAATGATTAATTTTAAACTTTGAATAAGTAATAATAAATAAGTTAAACAAACACAGCAATATTCTTAAGTGCATTTGCAGACTTACCTGTTACACAACCGAATGACATTGGTCTCTATGGAAGTACAAAGCTATTCACTGAACAGGTGGAACCGGTTTCAATAGGTGAAAGTCGCCTTAAAATAATCTTTAATTGAACTTGAAACAAAAAAGTTCAAATCTGTTTTCTTCCTCTTTAAAGTTCGCTGAAGATGACACTAAAAAAATACATTACATAACTATAAATAATAATTATAATACAGTATTTCTAAATACAATTATAAATCAATTAAAGATATAATAAAAAAAATGCTTAGAAACAATAGAATGTATACATAATTCATTCGTATATATATATATATATATATATAATATTTTATTTAAAGTATGCGATGCATTTTGTGGCATTACATTTATCAAATTTGTTTTTAACTTACACACCAATAATTGTGGTATCTTTTACTTACAGACAGATCTATATATCTTCGTTTAGATTATCAATAGAGATAGCTTCAATATCTTTCAAGAATTTTATTGGAACTGATTCAAGCAATCACAAAATTTTATTTGAAATCTAAAAAAAGGAAAAGAAAACAGAAGTTTAAAAATTAATTTTTCATCCTGGAATAAAAGTTTTTTTATTATTTGAAAGATTTAATGCAATTTTTTAAACATCATGGAAAATATTTAATATATTAATCAAAATTGTTACAATTAAAGAAAAAACAAATATTTGTCAAGTTTAATGAATAAATCTAATGGTTATATGTTAAATTAAAAATAATTCTTTCTATAGAATATAAATTCAGCATAATAATAAAAAATTATAAATTATTAAATATATAATAATAATATAAACTAAATTACTATTGAAAATTATAAAATATGCCCAAACATTATATCTGTGTGGAGGTGAATATGTTGGATATTTTTTCTATATAAAATGTATAGCAATCTATAATATTTATTATTTTAAATGCAATTTTATAAACGAAAAAAAAATCCGTTTATAACTTTTCCTTTTATCACATGATTACGAAAATTGTTCAACAAACATTTGTAAATAATGTAGAATTTTGAAATTTTCAAAACAATCCACTAAACAAGAATGAATAGTTTTGAATCAAATTTCAGTAAAACATTTTGAGTATTCGAAAACATGTACAGTTTGTTAAATGAATCGTATTGAATGTTAATTTCGTACATGCACAGAACTGTGAATATCAAATTACTGTATGTATTATGAATCCTATATACAAACTAATTTCAAGATGGCGACCAAAATCAAATCAGATAATATTTTTAATTAAAAGTTTTCATTGATATTCTTGTTCTGTTATTATAGATCCTAAATGCTTACCTTTTAAAATGTATTAGATTTTCCAATTATTAATTTTTAAGAACTTTTAATTAATGAATTTTTGTTATTACACTATACTTTATAATAAATTTTAAACAAGACATATTAAATACCATTACTAGTCATTCTATAGCAAAATTATGTGTTCATTAATAATTTAAAATTTTTATATGATGAATTTTAAAGGATACTAAACTTTTATCATCAGACATTCCATAAATATCCTCGATTTTATCTTTTAATTTAGCGACATAATTAATCCATAGTATTGCCGCCATATTGGATGATAATTCCGCATATTGATGACGTAAAAATTGTTTTTAAGCAATTAATTTTCATTTGAAATATCAAAAATATTAAGAAAATGAATTTTAAACAGTTTATTTTTGTTATCAAATTTTAATCTTTTAAACGATTTCAATAAGTATCGTCTGCTTTGTTTCTGCCATTTTAAATAACGGCAGTTGGACAGTTAAAAGAAATTTTTATGAAACTGAATTTTGAAATTAATTTGGTGAGTTTTATCATTCAAAAGTATCGTATAACTTATTTTAAAAGATTTGTAATATATTGTAACTAATAATTTTTAAATATTAATTTAGCATCACATAATACAGACGAGAACTGTTGACGAAAACATTTTGAATATTTTTAAGACATTAGTCGCCATTTTGAATTTTATTTTAAAATTAGATTTTTAATAATTTTTTTCAATCAATATTAATATTAATGTTTCATATTTATTATCGTTTAAAAAGTAATTGAGAGTTAATAAAAATATGTTTAGAAAAGTTCTATAAAATAAATTTGGATATTTAATTTATAATTTTATTATATATTCATAAGAATCGTTTAAAATATGACACTAATTAAAAGTAATAATAATTTCAAAAATTATATTATACAATATAGAAAATACTATATAATAATAAAAGTAATTAAAAATTATTTCTAAATTTATTCGACAGATGGCGAGACAGTCATTTACGTAATTTATATTTGCAATTTTAATTTTGATTTAATTTATTGTTATAAAAGATTAAATTAATGGCATTTAATATTATTTAAAATTTTTTTTTCAGTTATACTAAGTAACATCATTTATGAGTGTTTATTTTTACCAAAAATACAGTAATTTGATTTTAATTTTTAATTTAATTATTCAACAAAATTGGAAGGAAATGTCAAATAAGGAGGAGACACAAACAAGTACGGTATTTTTTAAATATAATTTTAGCATTTAATATGATAAAATTGAAAAAAATGAATGCTTTAAGACATTAATATTGTAAAAATAATATGAAAAGGCTTTTGGAATTTTTGAAAACTTATTTTAATATTTAAAATTAAAATATTGATTTTTTAAAATTTTTTAACATAAAAGCAAAATTGTTATGTATTGATCATAATTATTGCTAATTTATTCTCGAATTTCTTGTTAATGTTTCAAATATTTACTCCACTGAATATTCATTTATTTTCATTCGTTGAAATCAAAAATTAATTTGAAAATTTTGTACTTTTGCTATAAATATGATATTTCGAAAAACGGAAGTGACATCATATTTAAAAATCTCGAAAAATTGGATCATTAATACAATTATTCTCTTCACTCTTTCGACTTAAGAATTTCGCCTTCAATCCACTGTTTGATTTATGCTACGAGTCATAAATATAGCCTGCATATTAAAATATTAACAGTTCAGATGATTTCAAATTTATCACCTGTCTTGTATTATTTATTATTTTATATATTCTGTATTAAATATTCTTTATTATAACTGTACTAAAATGAAATCTAAATGTCAACGTATTTTATATTATTCATTTACATGTATTTGATAAATTAATTTATTTATCTATGCATGCAATATTTTTTAATCTAATAAAATGAAGTTTTCGTTTTTCCCATACAGTCTATTCTTATGGTACTTCTCTGTTTTAACTTTCGTGTCATGTCATATGTTAATCTTCCCTATTTTCCTATTCCTTATATTCATCATTTATTCTTTTACCGTCATACATACTGGTTTGTCTTTTTAACATGCCACATTAGCATATGATATTTCATCACGTGACTGACAACAATTAGCCTTATAAATCAAAATTAAGTGCATTTCATCAAACTGAAGCTATATTTTGAATGAATATATGTTTTGATTAAAAATGATAGCTATTTTTTTTTGTATAAAAGATAGTAATGTAAGACTAGCTCAACTTATAAATTTATTTCCGGAAAAGTCAAATAAAATTTGTATTATAAAATAAACTAAATAATTTGCGCGGGCATCTCCAATTTGCCCTTCAAACTTAGATTAATTTCAAACAGTATTGCAAATTTTTTTCTCTTTGGAAAGTTTATATTATTTATGGCTATCAAGAAAAATTTTATTTTTACATTAAATTACATTAATATGTCTAATAATTGGAGTAGACTAAACTTAATTACAATAATGCATTGTGAACATTCTACAGGAATTATGTTGTTAAATTTATCTTGACTTCTTTCATTTTCTGTTTCATTTATCGAATAATCAATAACTTATAGAATTATGATTAAAATAAAACAAATACTGATAAAATTGATCTGTTCTTTTAGGACGTAATTAAGAAAAATTGAGATTTCCCTTTAAACAAATTTAAAAGTTGCATATTTTAAGAATCAATTTTATTTCAATGATTTTTTATAATGTTTGTTTGTTTAAAAAAGAGCATTAAATTTATTACAAGAAATAATTGGTTCGCAACAGAATAGTTTTAGATTTGGAAATAATTTATATGTTGGAACATATCTATGATGCTTTTAAATAATAATAATAAAATAATTTATGATTCAAAAGTTCAGTTGTAGTCTTTAACATTCTCTGCATTTGATTTATCGAACTATAATGTAATTTATAATTAATTCGATATATAATTTTCACATTTGGCAAATTTTCATCCATATGAGTGTTGTAATTATCATTTTAATTATATTTTTGCGTTTTAGCAGGCTATTAGAACTAGCAATGAGAAATTTATGCTATACTTAGAATTTAATTTTTTATTTTATCATTCTTAGATATTTCTTCGTTTTTCTGAAATTTTCTTGGTGAAAATGTTAACTTTTAAGTTTGGATAAACAAAATATTTTAAATATTCTCTGCGCTTTTCAAATTTTTAGTAAGAATAAATATTGTAACACAACACGTAATTTTAAATAAACACAGTACAATAAATGCAAAAGAAATGTTTATCACAAAATATAATTATTTAAATTGCAATAAAATTCTTAATAAACATAATGATGATTCACAACACTTTTAATTAAATATAATTGTAAAGAATTATAAGAATTAAATAAAACAGTTAATAAATGAATTATTAACTAGAATGATATTGACAAAGAGAAAACAGTAGGAAAATGTTTAAATAGGAAGTAAGCAGAAAGTACAGCATTGAAATGTAAATCAAGAGAAAAAATGAGAAACAAAGTAAAAAAATTAAATTGAAAGAATTATTTAAAATTATAAATATACATATAGTAGTGGTGAATATAAACCAAGTACAGTAATGTATTACATGTCGGAGTCTTCAGTTCGCAGGGGATCTAATTAGTGTCATTTCCACTAATACTTTGAAAAATATTAATAAAATATATGTACAAGTAAAGAAAACTTTACTTTTAATCTTTATTTAACTATAGATCCGGCTGGCTACGTTAAAATAAAAATCTAAATATTTCATAACTTTTATTTATCTTACTAAAATTTAAATTAAATATCATATTTATTTATAAATGATCGATATGTAGTAACTAAAAGATGAATGAGTCATAAGAGGATTGCGGAAGAAGTTTCATCTGATACTGCATAATAATTAATCAACCAAAAAATAAAAATATACAATATTATTACACACCTATAAAATAATGAATTTTAATAAGTTCAGAATTTTATTTTTTTAAAGATAATTCACAAAACTTGTAAAATTTAAAGAACGATAAATTAAATTCGTTAAATAATAAAATACCATACAAAATTATCGATTTAGAAGTAACCATGCAAAAATACAATTGCAAATTTCGTAAACGAATTTTTAACGACTTATAATTTGTGAAAATTAAATTGACCGTTTAATAGATTTAAACCGAATGAAAGAAAATGCAAATGCAGACAATTAAAAACCAAATTTAAAACTAGGTATTGCTAAAGTGATCAGATTTTCTGAACTTCAACCCGGGAGGCTCTAGATATTGGGGGGCGTAGAGGGTATAGGGGGTGGGGTTGGATAAAATCCAAAAAAATTGTTTTTGAAAACAATGAAAAAATAAATTATTAAAAAATTTGCAGAAAGAAAGCTGGAAGAGATAAAGAAACAAACAATATACAGTAATACCCCGGAGTTATGTAATAGGTAGGACCGGGAAGCATAACATAAATCGTGGTAACTACAGATTCCCAAATCTAATTTCAACACATATGTATTAGGTTCTTAACTGGCTCTTTATTACCAAGAAAACAGCAAATTATAAAAGTTTATATTACAGTTTGAGATTGTAATTAAAGACTCTTAATCAACAAATTACATGAAATATTTACATACATATTTATGCATTATGTAATTGTGAAACAAAATGGGCGAGGAGCAGGATGAGAAGTTACGTATCTTCTCGAATTTACGTAAGTCGAGTTTACATAATTCCGATATTACTGTATTACTGTACTGTACTTTTTCTTTAGATTGATTCATCCACATTTATTATATTAGTGACCATATTCTATATATAATAAAAGTCGGGAAGGAGAATTCTTCAGAAGCTAATTTTTTAAAATTAAATCTAGTTAATCTTTTTTTTAAATTTTAAAGTATGAACTATTTATTTATAAGTAAAAAACGGGGCAAACATTCAAAAACCGGGATAATCCGGGACGTCTTGTCACTTTAAGTATATCAATCATAAATTTAAGGAATTTGAAAACACTCAAAATAAATTTAAATCGACTAGAAAAAAAGTGAATAAAATTATTAAATTATATAATTTATTCAAATTAATAAATTAAAATCTAATTTAAAATTTTATTAATTCAGATTCGATTGAAAATAGAATTAAAATAGCATGACTAATATAAAATAGACAAAATTTAAAATAATTATCAGACTGAATCAGCATAATTTGACTATTTCCTTCGATAGTAGTAAAATTATACAGTATACCCGTACTGAATATGCTATTATTACTCTAGAAACTTTAAAGGAAAAGTAATCAATCTGTGTAAATGCATTAAAAATGAACGAGAAAATTATATTTAAATGAACGTTTTGACCGTTACTTTTTTTTAATCTAGAAAATAAAATCAAATTAAAAATATCAAAGATAAATTTTTATATGTAAAATTAAAATAAGGAAGCTGTTGTATTAGAAAATAACTTATGCATTAATTAAATTTAGATGTAAAATTAATACTATATATATAGTGATGATATTAATAATTAAAATCTAAAAGTAATTATATATAACATTAATTAAATATCACATGTCACCAGATCAAAGATAGTTAAATAACTTTAGAGGAAAATAATCTTTTTTAATTCGAAAATATCTGTTATAAATTTTAACAACTCAAGTAAAATTAACAATATATTTTTTTCATAATAAAGAAATTATCGTGATTGACATAGATATTGCTTACGATCCATCAAATTCACATTAACTAGTTTTTTGTCATTGAAACACTAAAGACAGAAAAAGAGAATCTTTTTTATGATGATAAAAAATATCTTTTAGCAAAATATGAAAGCTACTGTATATAGTTTGTTCTAAAATCCTAGATAAATCACAACATGGATATAACTGCCAAGTTTAAATAATGATAATATATTTTCTTAAATTTATAATTAGAAAATATTAAGATAGTCATTATTATATTAGGATTAGCAAGATAAAACTGATAAATTTTATTTGAAAATATTTTAAGAATTGTGTTAATCAAATATTTTCTTAAAAATCACAAAATTATGCTTAGCATTGTTGACAAAATGTGAAATTAATTAAAAGATAAAAATTATTGTTAGTCTGTTTTCTGAAGAAAAATTGACTTATAACTAAGCAGTCACCCACTATTAAATTTTGAACTAATTAGTATGTTTTCATAAAATTCTGTAAGCATATTCCGCCTTTAAGCGGTAGGATCATTTTATAGTTCATCACAAAACCAAAGATTGAGGTAATTTGTTTGTAGAGAACAAGTATCGACTCACATATTATCTACTAGATTTCTGTTTTCAAATGTGCCAACCATAAAATATATATATAAATTAAGATTAAAGAATATATCTTCAATCTTACTAAAATTCTTATTTTTGTAAAATAAAACTTATCAAGTTTCCGATTCTATGCTGTGATAACATACGTAAATATGATTTATGATATAAGAATATACATACTTTTATTTTTATATAAAATTTGTTAAATTTAACCATAAATTGAGATATATTGAAATGATTGGCATATTTGGAGACCAAAGTGGGCCATATGAGCAATGCAAGTCTGCATCAATGACGAAACGATAGAGAGTTATAAGGAGACAGTCTTCCAAAATGTTTGCTTCCGAGTACATAATACATTCACTATGCCACAGATTCAAAACTACGAATTCTTACATATTTTTTGCATGTTCAAATTTCTTATACAGTCTTCATAAATGGTAATAATGATGTCGGATCGAATTAGAGAACAGCTAGTCACTTAAAAGTCATGAAATTGTTTAATGAAATACAATTTGTAAACTTCACTTTGACAATTGATTTACTGATAATTTCCTATTATTGTTTGCACAATTCTATTATTGGTCTCAGGAATTCATATTGATAATTCGACATTGTGAATTATCGAAAAGTTATTTTTTCAAAATTGGTGATTTTCATAAATTGTGTTTCTTTATTCTAGTCAAGTGACTTTCAAGTGATTAGTCGTTCTCTAATCTAATTCAGTTAAGAGCGATATATAGCATTCATATCTTAGAGAACCTTTACAACATTAGCCTTCAAATGGCTACTCCAATATGCTGCATATCCTTTCTCATAACTCAGTTGTCAATATTGTATATGCGACATTTTAGTATCCTTTTTTCTGTATTATTTTATGCAGTTCCAAACCTGAAATTGCAAAGCAGCTGGGAATTCCAATGCCCACTACGACCCGGACCAGACACTACTGAAAAAATTCTATAGGTGTGGGACTCCGAATTAAATTTGAATCTTCAGATGGTGAACGAATGCTTAACCACTCAGCCATCATTCCGATCCGTTTTCATATTTTGAGCATATCCTGATTGCCTTAATTGATCATAACAATGTAACAAACATTATCTATAATTTAACAAACTGTCTCGCCGATATTTGGTTTGCCCTATAAACCTCTTTCATTTAAGCATTCGCTACTAAAATGCAATTATTTGTACTTCTATCATGCTACTTTGCGGAAGGAAGGTAATCTTATAATTACTGCAATATTTCTTCTTATAAATTCCAATACACTAATTCGATGAATCTTTTGCGACCGTTTCATTTTGTTTCTTTGTTTTCAATAAATTGTCTTTCTTCTGTTTATATTATTAGCTGTCAGTTTCTCTCAACAATCTTCGCCTAAAATTATTCAATACAACTTTAATTCTGTATTGAAATATCTAGAATGTATGAACGCAGCACAGGATGCCTCTTTGCAAATCTTTACCATTCTGAATATAAGATTACAAATTCTCTCTATATAAACTCGTTAGAATCAACTGTATTATCGTAATAAATAACTCTCTTGACAGAATCTCGTCACATAATCACATTTGATGATTCCTTCAGATACATCAAGCTACAGTTTTTATGAAAATAATAACGTTTTTCAAAATTCGTTTAGCTGATCAATTTCGTTTGATCAATGTGTTTAGTCAACTAAACAAACACAATCTAAAAAAATATTATAAAACAAAATAACATTATGAAAGTCTTCAATTAATTTTGAAAAAAACTTAATAATTAAATTCTTTAAATTCACTTTAAGAATGTCAATATGAATAATGTTGTTTATTAGGCTTTTTAAAAAATAATGTAAATAATAAAAACTATTAAAAATATTATAATTTTTCCAACAGAATATCGTCGGAGACGATGATGATAATTAAATTTCGTACATTAACAAAAACTCCAGAATATAGAGATTAACCAACATGATATGAAATTTGGATAAATTCAAATAATGACCATCAATAAAAAAAAATCATCGATGCCCCAGTTGGGATGCATGAGGTGAAGCATAGTTATGACGAAATCTGCGGAAGATGCTTAAAGAATTTCTGTCAAAACTTCAATCCAGAAGAGAATCAGTCAAGCTTTTCTACAGATTCAACATCATAAAAACATTACATTCATATTAATTTTAATTATTTTACTTATTATTTATTTTAGAAATAGCACTAAAAATTCTTTTGTGCTTATTTATTTATAAAATAAAATTATTCTGTGATTATTTCGTGTTTATTGTTTTGTTGTTTTCCTTATTTGCTTTTATCAAATTTAATAAAATTTATTAAATGCGGTTTACAATATATACAGAGCCATTGAAGTCCGAAAAGGTCTGATGGGATATGACGTCGACGTGGGTTATGCGCATGCCCCCTGAATAAACAAGCCGATCAGCGTTGTCCCAACATATGATCTGCCAACTATGACAAAAAGTGCCATTTTTCGACTTTGAGCAAGTAGCGTTGGCGTGACGTAGCGTACTTCGCTTTCGGTGGCGATACATCTGACGTCACTAACGTGGAAATCGATGCTAACAACTTCGGTCGCGATACATCTGACGTCACTAACGTGGAAATCGACGCTAAAGGCCATGACACACTGAACGCGACGTGAAGCGAAGCATAAGAAAGCAACTTCGCGCAGTTACGCGCGTACAGTGTGTCTTGGACTAGCTTTTCCCGTGCGGCTACTCGATTTAACGCGCGTGCCCGCGCGAAAGGAGATGAAAAAGTTAAACTTTGACCAATCAGCACGCGTGAACAATACGGTGCGGCAAGACGCGAAGGAAGCAATCAACCAATAGAAACGAATGTTTTATTAACTTGAAAAATGCCGAAAGTTTATTCGTATGGTTGGGATTCAGATCTAGAATTTGTTTTAGAAGTACAAAAAAGACCATATCTATATCACGTGAGATTAAAAGAATACCGAAAAAATACGATAACTTCATTCTAATAACAAATCAACCACACTCCGCAAACGAACTGTATCGGCAAATCCAGAAGTAACTGCAATGTAGACAGGCTGCGGCGCAGTGCAACGCGAAGCGAAGGATGCAAATTTTTCTGTCATCTTTGCTTCGCTTCGCGTCGCGTTCAGTGTGTCGCGGCCTTAAGTCGAAGAACGCGCCCCTAGAATAAGAGGAAGGGAAACTCGACGTTTTCAGCGTAACCAGGCGTATACAGCGCTCCCAAGTGGTTGCCAACGGCTGAAGCAGACGACAATATTTGATTGTTAGCTAAGCCTTCTCGTTTTAGGCTAGAAATGAACAATATACTGTATTCATTAAATTTTTGAGACAATATAGTCCTAGTTAATAAAATATCCTTATAAACGTTAACTAAGATTGATAACAATAAATAAATCGACTGCAGTTAAGTACGATATTGAATTTTTGTCAATCGAGTGTATTGAATGTACTGTAATTAATTCCTTGGAATTTTCTACAACTTTTCTTAAAATTTTTTATTGTTATACTAAATTATGTCAATGAATTCAAAACATAAAGAACAAAATTAACAACTGCTATTATAATTTATTATTCTCAGCACAAGAATATGAACAAATTAAAACTTTGACTTCTAAATAATCTAGAGCAAGGATTCCCAACCTTTTTCTTGCATCGACCCCTTTTAAAAGGTTTTCTTCATTGACCCCCTAACATTTTTCTCCATAATATACAGCATACAACATAATCATAATATAAATAATTGTACATAAATAACTTAAAGATAACAATTAGACTAAGAATATGAACAAAAGTTTTGAAAAAATGGTTTATTAGATTTGTTTTATTATTTTTTGTACTATTGTTCCTGCGTTTTACTTTTTTATATTGCACTTATTGCATAAAAAATTAATATATTTAAAAAAATATTATTGGTTTTTAAAATATATCAAATAATTTTAGTGTATTTTCCCTTATATTTATTTCATATGATTTCTTCCTTATTACATGATATAGCTTTATATCAATAAACAATTAATTATCGATTTTATTGATAAATTTTTTTAATCAATGGGATCTTTATCTTGATTATGCCGAGCAATCGCCGGTGCATATTCGACTATCGACCCCCAATAGACCCCTTGATCATCATTGACCCCTTTAAAATTTCATCGACCCCCAGGGGGTCGATACTTACGCCGTTGGGAATCCCTGATCTAGAACAAAGAACAGAGAAATGATTTCTTTTAAAATTGTTCAGATGGCAGATTCTTTTATTTCCTAAGTAAACAAAAACAAATTGGTAGACTGAACATTGGTACACTGAAATAATACTCTTTTTGTGTGAAATCAATTCATTAATCACAAATTATATTTTCAACTGGAATTTGCAAATTCTAATATTTTATTATTAAAGAATTTTAATACTTAAATCAGGAATATGCAAATATGGAAATCTTTACACACTATTTACAAACAAAGAAAAATTGCAAATAATCATCAAAGATTTATAAAAGCAATAATATCTGTATTTGTAATAATATATCTTACGTTTTTACAATTACAGTAAGTATTGCATTACCGTGAAAACTACGTATGCATTATTTTTTTCATTTTCTTTATGGTCTTTCGATTTACTGCTTCTTCAGAACAAACTTCTTTATTGAAATGTTTTAAGTTAGAAAATATTCTGAATAGAAAGAAATCTCGCTTATTATACGAGCAAACATTTCCTTAAACTTATCATTCTCAATGAAAAACCAATCAGATAGTTCAGAAATCGGAAATAAGACATTTCTGGATTTTTTATTTTTTTCTAGAATTTGTGCAGTTTATGACTGAACACCAAGTTCCATAAACTCTTCTGCAAGATTTGGACATTATTTTATTACGTTTTATATTTTCACTAACAATCCAAAGCAAAAAAAGTAAATCAACACGTACAGTCCAAATGGTGAACGGCTAAGTAATTATTGGCAGCCACTTGAGGGCGCTGCTCTTGGCGGGGTTACGCGTTTCTCTTTGATCTTTCGGCGAGTTTCCCTTCTTTATGCGGCGGGCCGCCTTTTGCCCACCCCTGTTATAGATAGATTAATAGCATAGTAAATGAATAGCATCATAATTAGCATTTAAATTAAATTAATACGAATTGTATGGTAATATAGTTCATTTTTAATCAAATCAATAGAATTTTCAAGAATATTTTTTTAAAATGCAGTATTTCGCATTACATTAAATTCAATAAAAAATTAACAAATAAACATAATTTTATCGGAATTGTTTTATTTGATAGAAAACAGTTCTAGTAATGGAATAAAATCAATGGAGGAATAAAAAAATGTTTTAATGACGCGAGTGATTACCTGGAGTCCCTACGAACCAACTACACTTTGACGTTTTTTTTTTTCCAATTATACTGCGGCGGGATAAAAATTATTTGATTGCTTCTTTAAATAGGAATTGTTTGATTTTTTTTTTTTTTTTTCAATTATACTGCGGCGGGCTAAGACAAATATCTTATCTGGTTAGAATAACTTTTTAAGTAATATTAATTATTTAATAATTTGAATAATACAATATGAAAAAAGAGCGTGCTTTAGAATTTTTATTTATGTTATTTATATATTCTAAATAAAACAGTTTGAAATTGTTTTGATTAATAAAAATAATTATTATTCGCTTATATCTTCTTTTTTTTTATTTTGTATTAAAACTTATTAAATAATAAATTTTGATAAAACATAAATTTTAAATTTAAATTAAAAAAAAAAACTTTTTTCTAAATAAAATACAGTATACTTTAAATAACATTTTTTGTTTTTATTTTTAATATCTTATGCTAAAAATATTCCAAATTTCCAACCCGTCCTTAGACGCAATTAAAATTTTGAATCATTCATTGTTTAATTTAACATTTTTCGTTTGAAACTTATAAAGTATTTTATAAAATATAAATACGTAATTAAACTATTAAAATAAAAATTAACCATTTTATTTATGTCGATAAATGTTTAAAACGCATGTATCATGGAACAACATCTCTGATTGGATAATTATATTTCGCGCTAAAAGTAACGGAATTTGTGGCGGAATTTTAAAATTAATTGATAATAGAATGGTTAGTATAATTATTTATTTTTACAAGTAAATCAATTAATGCAATGTTTAAATAAACAAAAATTTATTTTTTAATATATATAGCATATTTTTATATATATGCCTGATTATTACATATAGTTATTCATTAGAACTGAATAAATTATCATTAGAATAAACTTTTAATACATAGGCTACTAAAAGTTTAATTAAGTGAAATTATCTTTAATGTGATTAATATCATGAAATATTTATATATAAAATATTTAACATATAATGGCAACTGTAGCTTGAAATGTAATTACAGAATTAATTAAAAATACTAATGAACAGCTTGGCAAATTTGTGTATCAGGTGCATCAACTTAGATTAATCAGGATTTCTTTTAAAATCATTATATAAAGATAATAGGACTTAAAAAATTTAGCACGTTTATATTATTTGTATGAATGATATATGCTCATATGCTATATAATTTAATAATCCTACATAATACAGTTTTAAAATAAAACATCCAATGAAAGTAACTTAAAATTATGGTATTTCAAAATTATTCTTTCATTGCAATAATTAAAATCTAAATATAATATTTATATACTGTATTAGAATTTTATATTATAATATAACCAAAATAATTTAATTTGTAATTATATAAACAATATTAAAAATTTATTCATAGGATATATTTCAAGAGAATCAATGGGAAAATAATGAGATCGATAAAAACAAGCTTCGCCATAGACTCTCAGATGCTAGATGGAGAGCAAATCTTGCAAATTGTTATTCTGACTTGAAAAAACTATTAGGAAATGAAGATGTATTACATCGAAGAAAAGCAACTAAGGTATTTTATAACTTTATTTTTTACTTAAATAAAATAAAATTTTCTGATTTCATAGAAAATTATCACTAACTATAAACCACTGAGTTCTGCTGCTTCTAATAACTCAAGAAAATCACAACAAGCACTTGAAGCAGGATCCTGCTTCAAATGCTTGTTGTCATTTTCTTAAATTATCACTATTAAAACAGAGTATCATGTATTTTTATTTAACATAATATACAAAATTTTTATATGATAATTAATTAAAAAAGGAGGGGAAATATATTATACACTGTACTTTGATTTCTCATATATATGAACGTAATTTATTCTCTGAAAACTGCTTGTAAAATGAAAACATATTGAAAATTAAAGTTCCATTACTTCAGGTACAGACAAACCCCGATAAGACACCACCATCCGTTTGGGGCTATTTTGGTGGCTAATCAGGGTTGGTGGTTTATCGAAAACACATGTAGTATAGAAATTAATATGACTTCCGAATTTATTAAATTTAAAATACAATACATAATACAGTACATTTATATTTAGCATCCAAACTTAGCATTTCTAAAACACTGTATACTTTACAGTATATGTACCGTATACATACAGTGCTATATAGAAAACATGTCCATCTGTTATTCTGATTTTTATTTTGAGTTCTCTATAAAACACAATGTACACAGTTTACCGTACAGATCCTTATTTGCTCCGTACACAATAAACGATGAAAATGATCTGGTTCTTACAATCTTAAATTTTCTACAACCTAAGTATGAACCAAAAGGCACCTTAAAAGGCATGATTAACCATTAACTTCATCTCTCCCACTCGTGGTTACAAATGAATCCAGACAACTTTTAATACTGTATATACAGTACTGATGAACTTCAGGATTTAAGACACCTGACATGCTCCTGGCAGATTAATGAGGACAAATACAATAACAAAAGGAATATTTGTTTAGACGTTTCTGCTGGTGGATGGCGTCTTACAAGGGTTTGCCTATTCCATTAACATAGGGAAGATCCGTTCCGCCAAATTTCTTGGCGAAAAAGGCATTTCACATATATTTTTTTCAACTGTATATATGTTATGTACATTTTGTATAAGTGTGCATTTATACACCTATTGTAGATGGCGGCCAGTATTGCCACCTAGTCAGTGATCGAAACCCGGACACTAAAAAAAAATTTTTTTCGTACAATGTTTATTAGTTATATAAAATATAGAAACATGAAAAAAGTCAACTGAAAAAAATACAAATAATAATGTAAATATTAAATAATTTTTAAGCAATATGATATAAAAATTAAAAAAACTTCATAAAAATCACAAAATTATATAAAAATCACAGAACATAATAATAATAATAGGTTCATGTTTTATTTATTGCCTTTAAAATATATTTTTTATTGCTCCGTGCTGCTTCCAAAATCTTTTTATTTTTTATTATTTTATCGAAAAAATCAGTACAATTAATATTTAAATTATTATAGATTAATAATTCTGCTGTTAATCTATTTCCCCATGTATATATGTTGTATCAATGTTCCTGTGAATGTACTTCTGGTCATATAAAAAAAAAGGTAGAGAAATCAAAAACAGCACACTAACGATGATTGAGCAGTTATTTTCATAAATGTTAGGTTAAGAAGCATTTTCGCTTTCGCAATCACTCCTTGTGGTGATACTTCAAACTAATATCTTCGTTTAACAAAAATCTTGAAATTTAAATACAAGTTTCTCATAAAACTTTTTTTTTGTAAATTTTCAATTTCGAAGAAAACCGGACAAATGAATCAATTACCGAATCATTATTCGAAGAACCGGACTGTCCGGGGGAAAACCGATTAGGTGGCAACACTAGTGACAGCTTAATGGGGAACGTCTTATGGGAGTTTGACTGTATTATAATATCTGATTATTTTCAGAACTTAAAATTTATTCTCAAAATACATAATTCATTTTAATATAGCACAAATAATTTCTGAATATAAAAACAATATTTATAAAATATTTAAAAAGCATGATTAAAATTACCAGTAAATGCATAAATATTAGGCAGTATCCTGATTTTTTATTATGTGCATTTGATAGTTCTACTCAATAGTTTCATTTGTTATAATCATTAGATTATGCATAAACATTATACATTTAAAGCATATTCATCATTTAAATCATTTGTAAAATAAAATGTAGTGAGAAATAAGAAGCAATTCCTCAATTTATTGATAAATTTTTAAACTTAAAAATAAATTGCATTGATCTTATTCACATGTTTTTATCAAAAATGCTTATAATGCATAATTGATGTATTTAAAGTTATATTAAGAGATATTATAAATAGCTATAGTTATATTAAAAGAGATTATATTATTTATAGCTATGAACTGGACAAACCCATTTCATAACTATGAAAGTTTGCTTATTATCAGAAATAATAGATAAAAATTAGTATATATCATAATAGAAAAAACTTTGTAAAACAATTGCACATATAACACTGTATTAAATAATATTTTTTAAAATTTATTTAAAAAAATAATTAAACAATTATCTTTAAAGTAATTATTTTTAATGTATGAAAAATCAAACCATTTTATTAAAAGCAATTTTATTAGACCTATATATATATATATATATATAAAGAAGAGTATTTTTGGACTAGTGTGTCATTATTTTCGAAAATAAAGTTCTCATTATTTTTTTAAATCTGTATGTTCTATCATAAGAATTTTTCTGAAATATAATGGCTATAATCCAAAAACATATATAATACAGGTTTTTTTCAAATTATGAATATAATTCATTCATAAGTTTGGTCAATAACTTGAGAACTTTGCAATTCAAAAATCTACTCATACAAACTTTGAAGCTATCCTGTTATACTCACAAAAATGCACACAAAAAAACAAAGCTCTAAACAGGTTATCTACACTGTCAACATTCAGAAATAGCAGAGCTCTTGATTTTACAACATCTTCATTTCTTTGTAATTTTTCATCTAGATCATCTGTTAGTTTTTTTTTTTTTGCTCGGCCATCATGGTTTCATGCTCTGTTTTCAATTTTTAACCATCTTACGCAAATTATTTAACTGATCTTTAAGTGATTGAAGATCATTCGTCATTATATTTCAATCAGCAACAGTGCCTTCTTTACCAATTTGTTCACCTTTATCCTGTGTGGCTATTAATTTTGCATCATATTCTACTATTTTATCCATTAAATTTTGATATTTCCTTAATTTTTCACTAGTTGTTTTCTCTGTTTTTTCAATAATAGTAATTGTTTCAGTGCATGAAGTAATAATATTTGTTATTTCTTTGATACTAGCATAAAATTGTTCACACTGACTACCCTTGTAATAGCCTGTTTAGCCCTATTACAATGGTCTTCAATAGCTTCAATAATTTTATTATATTGTGACAAAAGATTCTGAACTTGATCAGCATTATGAGCTTATGGTTCAATTGCTCCAGTTTATTATAAATATCTTGAACTTGACTAAACAAATCCTGAAGGAGAAAACATTAATATAAGTTATTTTTATAAAAAATTTCAAATTGAAATTTATTTAAAAATTCAAGAAAATATTGCATATTATAATTTTAGGTTGTATTGCATTGTAGAATGAGAACAAGGTCCTACTTAGAGATTTAGCCTACAAAAATAGGAAGTTAAGGAATAGCAGGGAGGAAATACAGCAGAAGAATTAGGAGAAAGGGAAGAGGATGAAAATGAATGAAATGAACAAGTATGCAGATGGCTTCTTGGTCAGATTTGTTCAGGTTTTATTCTTGGCCAGGTGGCCTTTTTGTAAAACAGGTGTTTTACAAAAAGGCCACCTGTGTGTGTCACCAGGTGTTTTTGCATAAAACTGCCCTTGCTTCAGTCATCCTTATGTTTTATTGTAGTGAATCCAATTGTCGCACTTCTTTTGAAAGTGATAGAGTTAGAAAAGAATAATTAAGTGAAGCATTAAAATGGACTTACAGGAATACCTCGATTATTGCGGGTAATGTTGCCACGAAAAATACCGTAACAATCGAATCTGTGATAATCAGGATAAATAATGCATGTAAAATGGGTTATCATTGCCAAGGATTTTCAAATCTATTGATTAAATTTTATATATGTGATAAAAAAGAAATCTGTTAAATATGCTAATCATCTAAGCTGATCACTATATTTCTTCTTGATAGCTGTAGACTCGATATCATCCTTGTTTCTTTTAGGATAAATACTTTATTAACAGAAACGTTTTTTCTGTTAATAAAGTATTTATCCTGTTTAGAGCTCTGTATTTTGTGTGCATCTACTCTTACATTGAACCCAGAAGTATAAAACCCATTGTATATGCTAGTGATGGCAAATCCAAAATCTTTTACATGCTAAAATTAGAAAAATCAGACAAAATACAGTGGGTGATTGGTTAACAAACAGTTCGAATAACGAACACTTTTTTGAAAGATTTTTATGTTTGGTTAACGAACAAATATTCGGATAACGAACACTTCACAGAACAAACTGTGGGACCCGCAGACTGACCGAATGACAGATCAGCCGGAAAAAGGTAAAGCTGCATGGTAAAGCTGGTGGCTTACCATTCTGGAGGATCCGGGGGTCCAACTCCTCCAATTTTTAGGAGGAATCTGGGTCCGGACCATCCTTCAACTTCCATCGACAAACAGGTTTACTAGCAACCTCCTAATCGCAGAGCCCACATGCAGATATCGAAAGGAGCAGGCCAGCAAAAAGAGAAGTTCGGGTGCAGAGCCATGACACGGGCGCACATCATGACGATTACTGATCAATTCCCATTCAAAACCTTTATATCTGCAAAAAAAGTCGACTTGCCTTAGATAGATACATTATCTGTCTAAAGTAATTAGGTAGACCATGTGACTCCGACTATCTGGGACCATATAAGAAACCCGCGAAAGTCATGGCACAAATAAAGTCACAGAAAATCTGTAATGAAGCGGCCGAGGTATATACAAAGAAACTAACTCGCGATATCGGAAAGATTGAAAATTTGTATCGGTAAAGGCATCAGACATGCTTCAGCAGACCACTCAGCATTGGCCAAGAAATAGAAAGAGGGTATACGTAGCATGAAGTCAGTAAGTGTCTGTACAGAACAGGTACGGAAAGAAAACATGTCGTACATTCGATCGAAAAGCTCGAATAGAAATAAAGTCAGCGGAGGCATACAGCATATATGCAACGGAAGCAGCTATGCGTAAAGAGGAATAGAATCATGGAATCGGAAAACGCGATCTAGGCCCCAAACAGAGGGTTACCCCGGCTAACTATAAAAGGCTGTAATATGTTCAGAAACGACATGCACTGGTTTATAAATAATATATATTCGGTAAGTAAAACCGATCATAGACACGAATATGTAGCACACATATACGTTCTTGTAGTTATATGGCGCAGTCTGTAAGCAAATAGCATTTAACAATGCGGAAGACGTTACAATTTCATTCACCTATGTAAATGTAATGATCGAATGTAAAAATCGGAAAGACGCGAAAAAAAGATGGGAAGAAACAACGATCGAGAGCGTAAGACGAAAGGAAAATCAGACGACAAACGGACAATGGGATGTGCACAACGAGCAGGCACAGAAGAAAAGCATATGGGCATATATAAGAACGTATAAGGCTTGGAATCCACTACACCCAAAAACGCCTGAAACTTGAGAACTGGAACTGAAAGTGACGCAGCTTCCGCTTTGTACGCCATATCTTTCCCAGAAACTCACCTGAAAATACAGTACCTATATAAATAAATTTAGCGTTTCAGATTCAGGTCTAACTACATAGCCAATCAGAGTTTAATATTCGGTATATAACATGGCGGTGCGCAGACTAAGAAAAATTTTCTGTTCAATACTTTTAGGTTCTGCGCACGTAATGCTATATTTAATAAAAAGCTCTTATTTTATTAAATTCTATCATGTTTTAAATCAAATACATTATACGAATCTTAAGAAAAGTAATGATTTATAATTTTGATGTTGATGTTTACTTCTTAATTTATTTGTTGTTGGTGTCGCAGTTTAGACAAAACGATGAAAGAATGTTGTAAACAATGGTAGTAAATGGAGGAGAAACTGATTTAGAAATACATTTATAAGTCCGAAAATACAACTTTGTAATTTTTTACTTGTTTACTATAAACATATGTCATTAAAAAGTTTAAGGGCAGTAGCAGGCTCGAAACCCGGACATTAAAAAAAAAATTTTTTCGTACAATGTTTATTAGTCATATAAAATATAGAAACATGAAAAAAGTCAACTTCTGACAAAAATATAAATAATAATGTAAATATTAAATAATTTTTAAGCAATATGATATAAAAATAAAAAAAATTCATAAAAATCACAAAAATTATATAAAAATCACAGAACATAATAAGAATAGGTTTGTATTTTATTTATTGCCTTAAAAATATATTTTTATTGCTCCGCGCTGCTTCCAAAATCTTTTTATTTTTTATTATTTTATCGAAAAATTCAGTACAGTTAATATTTAAAAATTAATATTTAAATTTATTACAGATTAATAATTCTGCTTTTACTTTTTCTGTTGTTAATCTATTTCCTTATGTATACAAGTTGTATCAATGTTGCGGTGAATGTACTTCTGGTCGTATAAACGGTGGCGCCGAAAGGGCGGGGAAGAGGAGACAAATTCCCCGGGCCCGTAGAAGATTGAACGGCCCAGGCCGCTTCCTAACAATAAGAATTTTAACAAAAATTTTTATACGCAGTGGCGCTGAGAGAAATCCCGGGCACCGGTACGAACCAGGTTTTGGGCCCATATATATATATGTATATGGGCCCAAAACC